>CM056170.1:51588271-51632039 GCA_029691765.1 Entomobrya proxima
TTAACTTTTATTTGCTTCAGGTTTGCTCAAAGCTGAGAAAATGACTTAAGGATATCGCTTGTTCTATAGTGTAAACGGACGTTAAGCATGCACGGATCGCTACCATTGAGTTCCCGCGAACTGTTTAGCAAATAAAAGTTAAATATAATGATTTTGCGTTATCTTTTTTGAAATTTCTCTATGTACATTAATAGTTTGGTTAACGGCAAGTTCGTTGGTACCAAACTCTGTAAATTTCAAAGTGATGCAGTAGGGTAAACTTCGTTTTGAAACCTTTGAAGCACGATCTAGCATGCTAAACAACCTAAGAATTTGTAGAGTTTGGTATTAACGAACTCGCCGTTAGCCAAACTATTAAGGTACATAGAGGAATTTCAAAATAGATAACACAAAATCATTATATTTAACTTTTAATTGCTAAACGGGTTCGCGGGAACTCAATGGCTTCGATTAGGCCATGCTTAACGTCCATTTTCACTACACAACAAGCCAATCCCTTAAAATGTATGGTGTATTCTATTAATTGTACGATGATATGCTTACAAAGAGACGATGCTAGAAAAATCATGAAAGTAATGTTTTTATGCCATACGGAGTACATTCTCAATTACCGACACACTATGGAGCAATGCATTGGGATTTTCTATGGGTTTCCAATCCTCCGTCACAGTAATTAAAGCGCATAAAATAAATCGACGACACATGTTCATGTGGGAATTAAAATGTTTGCTTCTTTTACTTTAGCCTGTTGGTTTTATTATGTTTAAAATTGTCAGGTTTGGAACCAATAAAAGCCAGTTGTATTACAAAGTTAGTCATGACAAAAATTTAGTCTTATGACTTAAGAACAGATAACATAGAAATACATAACACATGAAAACATATTACACTGGCGTACTTCTCACACATAATCTTTCTGCAACAACCACAACAATTGAGTTGTTTTCGTTTCTTGGTTCAGCTAGAACTGACCGACGTGTAGAAAATGAACACGAAAATATAAGTTTAAAATTCTCTCTAAACTTTTGATTTAACAGAGCATACAACACAGGATTTATACAACTGTTACAAGTACCCAATAACTGTGCAGCAGGAATCAAAATTGGAACTAACCACTGCTCAAACGCACTTCCTTTAAAAACTTCCGTGTAAAACCATTTCACTCTGCCCTGTAAAATATAGAGTGGTAACCAACAAACGAAAAACGCGAATGTCAATCCCGTAAACATTTTCAACACCCGCACTTTCCTTTGATACTGAGTTTCCTGAAGACAACTTCGATTTGTGTGAGGAAACCCGCAAGATTGTGGTGTGCATGGAGACCTAGTACTAAGTACGTTTTTCCACATAACAACGTTACACACCGTTATCAATCCCAATGGTAGTATAAAACAAGCAAACACATGAATCAGAAGAAAGTACACCATTTCTTGAAATTTTGTATCCCATACTTCTTTGCAGAATGGTAGAGTAGGTTCCGGCAACAAAGTTGGATAGAATGTCACGTCTTTATAGGGATTGACGTACACAATTTCAAAGACAAAAGCCCAAGGTAGCGTAACAATTAATCCAAGTACCCAGATAACACAAAGAATTTCGTAAGATTGTTTGACAGATATGTTGGGAGTTATGCCTAACGATTGGTGAATGGCACGGAACCTAAGCAAGTATACAGATAGACCTCGTGCGTATATTTAACAATAAGTCAATAAATAAGTTTTAAAAGGACGAGTTTAGTATGCATACCTATCAAAGGTAATGGCCACTAAGGAATACACGGAGCCAAACACGGAAACACCTTGACTGTACGTTGTAATTTTGCACATCGCTTCTCCTAGGACCCAAGCTGAAATACAGAAAAAATATATAAAATTTTGAATTTATGCTTCTTGTCAAGTTTAATAATTTCGACTTACGAATAATTAAGTGGGCCAACAATGTTGCTGGAATGCAACACAATATAACCAGCAAATCTGCAACGGCTAGATTTAAAATGAATATGCTGGACGCTGTTATCGTTTTTAGTATGCGTGTTACATAAATAACCAATACATTTCCTACCAGACCGAATAGTAATATGATCAAATTTGCAATGCACAAATATACAGTATACTCGTAAGTATGTCGGTAGCACTCTCTGAGTTGGAATAAGTCAATCAAATCCCAAACGCTTTTCAGTTCTTTAAACGTGCACATTGGGAGAAAGCTGCTTTCATTGTAAAAACTAAATGATAAATTAGAATAGGTTAAGTTCTCTAAATCGGTGTCAGGTATCATGTTAAGGCTGCACGTACAGAAGATGTGAGTAGCTCAGTGTCCGAGAAGCAACTAAACTTGTGCTTGGCATTCCGTCCACACTTTATAGCATACCGGGAGAAAGCAGAGCCTGGCGTATGGGATAAAAGCCTTGAAACAGGAAAGTGATGATAATACTGTATTGCTTTCAACCAAACCCATCTGCTTTCTCCCGGAACCAACCCGCCTGGGGTAAAATACTTTGGAACAAAGTCAAATATTGAAATATTTATTTGAGAGCATATAAAACGTACAATAAGCTTTGCTTGAGCAATGTGCACTTCAAGGGCAAAATGTTTTTTATTAAAGTGGTTTTAAAGTGAACATGCCTATCATATGGGGTGAATGCGTAATGCCACATAATATTTAATTGTACCCACTTTGCAAAAAGACACGACTTTGCGAAAATATTAAAAAGGAAGCAATTTTGAATATATGCTTGCAAGTTGCATAAGGGTCATACTGCGATTATGAACCAGTAGTTTCAATATAAATTAGCAAGTTTATGGGAAACCGAGCACATCTGAGGGTATGCTGATTTACTAAAATGCAAAAATATAAGCATGAGCGCAGCAGGAAATCCGGCTTAAGAGGAATCCTTTGCTTTAACATTAAAAGTGTAGAGTGCTTTCAAATTATAGCGTAGTAAATCAATGTAGATTTCTATGCCTTGGGTTCTTCGAATCCTGACCTGGGAGAAAGCCACTAATTGTCTTATATGGAGGTTTTGTAACAGGTTCATATAACTTCCGTTTTTGTGTTACGCACAACAATTACTGAGAAAAGAACTACGTGCATGAATTAAAAAATCATCAGAGAAAGGGAAGCAAAATGTGAAAGGTATAGAACGAACAAAGAAGTACAATTTTTACAGTACATAAACATATTATAAACTAATGGTAATGTAAGGTAGTGTATCTTATAACAAATTATATTAGTTGAATCAGTGAATGGATCAACTATAAACAATTTGCGTTATTTACTTAATTTATTACTTGGTTCAGGCTTGTAATAAAGTCAACGCTGCTAGAATTTGGAATAGGTTTTACATTTTACCAAATAGAAAAAAAGTAAAATTTTATAAAAACTTGGCTTTGTCAGTAATGATATTATCTGATAAATAAGTGAATATGATAAAAAATGTTGCGTAATATTCAACTTAGAGCTACTAAGAGCATATTTTTATGAGTACAATATGCAAACCAGTTTCAGTGAATCCGCAGTGTTGCACAGTGATAATTTTTTTATGGAACGGTAATCTATGAAAATTTAGTAAACTGTAGTTTTAATTAGATACTGTTATATGTTGTACGTTCCATGAATACAAAATATGCAGTCAATCTTTGCAGCAAATATACTAAATATTAGTAATAATTCACATATTGTGGGAAAGTTTACTGCCAAAAACCATAAGTATATATTATTATTCACGACTTAACTTTTGAAGCGGTAGTGGAATTACAAAATGCTTAAAAAGCGGAAATACGTATTTAACGACTGGTACAGGTAGGGTCTTGCTATTTACGTATTACATGTTTAGAGTAATATATATCTTTATCATTGACGCACCGATTTCAAAATATAGAACGCAGTAATAACTTAACCTTGTAAGATACTAGCTAATAAAAACTAAAATATAAAATATCTGGCTTTAAATTCTTTCTAGGGAAGATTTCAACAAACACCAACTATTTTGTATCTAATAAAATTAGAGTAAGTCATACAAAAAACTCACGAGCACATTAAACCTTACCGAATATCCGAATGATTAACTCTGTTCCAACAGAACAAAACAATAGGTATTACCAGTCAGACCGAAACATCTTTCTCCTGCAATTCTCTATTTCAAAGCTACTGTTCCGGGCAGCAAACAACGTATTTTGCTTAAATAAAACACATTGATGCCTACCAAATCTTGCGTAACACCTGGTGTTATGTAACCAGCAGAAATTTTGTACTTTTCATATCATTTTTGTTCCCTGCAACCCGATTATATTGCTCCAATTGCAACTGTTTCCTTGGTGTTGCCTTTTCAACTACTATTTGAATAAAGCATTTTTACTTTACAATACTGAATGGTTTAAAAACAACCCAAAAGTCATTTTGTTATTGTAATAGAATCCTAATAGTTTTGATCTGCCAAGCTTGTCAAGCGAGTTATAAGCGCAAACATCACGTATGGTAGAATGCTGAATGCTGACAAAAGAATTTAATGGAGACTGTTATTGCAACATTGAATCGATTTATCTGAAAGTACAAAGAAACGTATTATTTATTCATGAGGTTTCATTTTAAAGTCAAAGTTGGTGACATTATATAAATAATGCACTAATGTATATAGTAAAGAGAAAACAAATGCAAAAGCATAAGCATTTTTAAGTCTGAATTTACAAACTGGATGCATGCATCACAAACACGTGATTTCAAATTTTTGTTGCCAACTTGCAATAATATTTTACGTTTAAAAATTTTTGAGGTTTGAAATACCAAATTGATTATTGTCACGTTTTCATTGCCTGTCAAGCAAAAAGGTGTGATGAAACCAACGTGTATAACAAAACACAATACTTATGCACAAAAAAAGAAATAATGAGTTGAGTTTTCACGAAATATTTATTTGCATTGATGAAATATTGCAAATAGGCTAGACATCATAAGTATTCTTGCGCAATGTATTTCACAACTTTTTTATTTGTATACCTAAATGTGAATTACGATACTATATAAACAGTTTTAAACAGTAAACTCCAAGATATTTTATTTTAGAAACTTAAATTATCACGTCTGATTAGATTGTACCCACACAAAACTATTATTCTGTAGTGTTGTGTAGTTTAGGTTTTGCAATTTTCTGTGTTTCGTTTTCTTCCAATTACATCATTTTATCAGTTTTATATTTAATTTTCAACTATATTATAAAACTGCAAGCTTAAAAATACCACACAAACCCTGGTTCATTTTTTAAGCAAATTTGTGTGCTTAATAAACTACTTTTCTACTACTAGTAAAGCTTTTCCAAAAAAGCTAAATTTGAATACAGTATTAACACTAACATTTCAGTTATATGTTGACATACTCAACTGTACGCAAATCATTCAGACAAAAATTGACTTTCTAACTTTGCTGTGATTCTTATCATTATCGCGTGTACTGTGTTTGTTATAGACTATACAGATTCGTGCGTTCCCAATTATCAATTTCGCTTCAACCACAACAGCCAGTGAGTGGTTTTACCATCAAAATGGACATTGTGTTAACATATAATAAGAACACCAAGGTCAACAAGTTATAATGTTTGCTTAAAGCTTTGTCGAAACTTCTGGTTATATAAATCATGCAATACGGGATTCACACAACTATTACAACGGCCTAGTAACTGCGCTATGGGAATCAAAAATAGACATATTCATCTGTCCAACTGAACTACATTGAAAATGTTCCGTGTAAAACAATTTCACTCTATCCTGTAACAAGTAGAGTGGCAGCCAACAGAATAGAAATGCAATGGTTAATCCAGTGAACATTTTCAGCATTCGAAGCTTTCTCCGTCGCCTGGTTCGCCTAGGACATTTTCTCTTTAGAGAGCAAAGATGCAAGATTGTGGTGGAGCTGTTGGACTACTATTCAATACGTTTTGCCATAATACCCCATTTCTAATTATGATCATACCAACAGGCAATCGAAAGCAAAAGACAACATGGATCAGAATTCAGAAGAAGATAGAGAGTTTGTTGGGTTTGGATGCCCAAATTTCTTGTCAAAAAAGATGGGACAAGCAGAGAAAAAGAAAATATCTTGGTGGCTTGGTCTAGAATCCATTAAGGAAACGTCAGGCCAGACGAAGATAAGGTTCCCAGATTGGCTTTTTTAAAAATAAGTTTCTGTTCTTTGGCTTGAAAAAATGCAGAGCCAGCCTGCACATTCAGATGCACAGCACAAACTTATTACCGTTACGCGCATCCCAGTTATTGGTTAGAGCTTCTTATATTTTCTTTTATTTATTGATTTAGTGGTTATGTATAACACACTGTTGAAAACTCGGGGATACTAAAATGAGACATTCAATACGCAATTTTTGCTCAAAATGCTCACCTATCTTTCTGACTTAGCTTTCAGTGGCACGACACACGTTTTGTTTAAGTTTGTGCCATTCATTTATTTTAAAGAAGATCCCATGTAGCATTAAACTGCAAAAATGGAACATTCTTGAACGATTTAGTCAGATCCTAGTGAAAAAAGCAAAGCATATTATGAGGAGGCTACTCTGTATGTAATAATATATAAAAGTTGGTTGAGTTGTGTCGAGTAATCTGAAAATGTTTCACATGCTGAATTTGTACAACGTTTACAAGATATGAAGCAACAGTTATCTGCGAGATGTGTGTATCTCGGCATCTCAGCAGCAACTAAATTTTCTTTGGTGAGATAGGATAGATTTATGCAATTGGGGGAAAGCAGAGTGCAACTTTCACTTTGGATTTTGCTGCAAAACTGTACTGCCACAAAAGCTAGCACGAACGATTGCGGGTTACTAAAAATACACTGAGGCTGCCTTGTTCCGAGTTCAATCCTCGGTGATCGGCATAAATTAAACGAATCATTGTTTGGTAAAAATAGTACAATTCAGCCAGCGTAATAACCCAGGACGGGGTGCTGGTGGTGTTATAACAAACAAACAAACAAACAAACATTGTTTTTTGAAACGCTATAAGAACAATCCTCAATATAACAATACTTTATTTTAATACGGAAGCGGTTAAAAGATATTTTGAGCTTTACTTGTTTTGCCAACCTCAGCTAGTGTTTGTTTTAGGACATGCATGAACTTTGAACTGAACATTTAAAAAGTACAATACGCAGAGTTTTCGTTAGGTGTTGAGTCACCACACAAATACGTTTTGAAATAGTAGTGAGAAGATTGGTATCAACCGACAACATATATTGCAAGCCACTGAATTTGTAAAAGCGTTGAACCTGTTTAGCTGTAACGATTTTAGTTCTATCATCATGCAACAACAAAAAGGAATTATTAGCATAGATATTGTTTGCATCAAAGCATTTACATAAAATTGCAATTTGCTTGTATTTGTGGCTTCGTATTAGTACACTTATTTATCTGAACTGATAAATGACAGAACTTGTATTGTAGCTTCTAAGATTGCTATTACACTAGATTATGAACAAGTTTATTTATTGTCGGGGGTTCTGAAAACATTATACAAATACTACTGTTGGTTTAATATCAGGGTATTGTATACTAATATCAATTTGGGCAGCTTTAAAATTAACAGTCATGATTTTTTTTTGCGAAAAAGCATTATAACATAACCGGCAGTGATGTTTTATAATAAATACATATATCTTTGACCTTTTAAAATGAGAACCATGTAATAAAGCACTTTTCCTAATGTTGTTTAGTGGAAAACTTTCCATATAAACCTTTAAACACACAATTGTAGACCCGAAACTTATCACAAGAAAAAATGGTATGCGGTAATAGTAATTTTATGAATCACGTAACTAACTGAGTCATGATTCTTGTGGAATATAATGGAATACAGGAGAAGAATTTAATATTATGGAAACGTTTGAGGCTTGAAGAAAACTGTTCAGTTTTTGCATTGCAGTACAAACTTCTTTTGCGAGCAGGTAATAGTTGTGTTTTCTTCCTGGTATTTTGTTAACAGAATTGTTCTTGTAACTACGAGGGACTCCACAGGTACAAACTGCACAGTACAAAACACTGAATTATATAGAGACCTCAAACTTATAGTCGTCTTTCATTACGCAAAAAGCAGCAAGTCTCCTGAATATCTCCAATATGTAGGATAATTTCTCAGACTTAGCAGCCAAAACATTTAGACTAACATGAGACTTTGACATTTTGAAACCAGCAAATATAAAGTTATATACACAAGAATAAATAAAAAAGATAAAATATGGACGATCTACTTAAGTGGTTCTGCTACTTTGCAGCAAAGTTAATTTCAATATTCTATGTTCCAACAAACGCTATCAAATGGCTTGTAAAATATCAATTTATTACAACACAGAAAACAAATAATACGGAGAAAAGAACAAACAAAATTACGTTCACAATAATGGTACTAAACAGTCTAAACGACAAATTTGCATTCGTTCATTTTTGCTACACCAACAAGAACATGCACGTCACACGTCACAAGAATATATCAAACATTTTATGGATGACTGTAATAATTTGTTCAACGCTATTTAGTTTGCTTCTGACAGTCAAAGTGGGACTACTGCAAAGAAGCCTATTGCACTTTTTATTCCACGAGTTCTATACGTTTCTAAAACTGGCAGCAATTCTAGTCTCCATAAAACTGTACAAAAAGCCAGAGTTTTTTTTATCATTTGCTAAACTCCACAATTTTTAATCAGAACAGTATCTTAACAAAAACACTTAATAAAACCAGTTCTGCGGGTAAATATTTAAATTTGGTTCTGTTCTCAGCAATTTATATATTAGCGTTTATAACAATTATATTTACTCCACTGACTACTGTACTTCCCGGCCTGTTTTACACAATTCCAAAAACATCTTCACTGATTGGTTTTAAGTGCACTATATATGTTCGCGTATTTCTAGCAATAAGTAACCTGGTGATTTTACTTCCATGTGCATTTATGAACTTAATCGGCGTAACAACCCTGTTACCAGCAATAAGTGAACTGCTTTTTAATCTACTGCACTTGAGGTACAAATTTCTCAGCTTTGATAAAATTTTAAATCAACCTAAAAATATCGTGTTTTTTTTCTCTTAGGAAGTTACTAAGAAATCACAACTCGTTTTGGAAAGAGTCAAAAGACAAAAGCAGAATCTTACATCTTTATCGACGCAAGCAATTGTTGTGCACTATGTGTAACAATTGCTTTCAAGATGCTTTCTGGCCTATAATTGAATTTATTGGATATGTTTTTCTCATAACGTACCTATACTCCATTTTGTTATTCTTATCAACGTTTCCAAAATACATTACATTATTGTTAATGCTTCTTACCATATGTTCTCCATGCATTTTGATGATGCATGTTTTCATAATGAATGTTGGAGCGCAGCCATATAAGCATTCTCAGAAATTTTTAAGTAGCTTCATATTCCACAATAATGGTAAATGGAGTATAAGGTTTCTGGAAAGCTGTCGACCAACTGAATTTAAAATGCAAAATGTTTATGAACTTCGTCTACTAAAAAGTTTGTGCTTTATACACTTTGTTTTAAACACGTCGTTTAAAATTGTGTATTACACTAAAGACGGAGCAATACCTTTGTCGTATAGTATTATTAAAGTAATTTGTACATAGAAACTACATTTTACAATAATAAATAAAAATACATAAGTACGAATCTTGCTACCTTTGTCTGTTTTCGCAAAGGAATTTGCATAAAAACATGTTGGAATTCACGGATTTGGTTTTATTCAAGAAAATATAATTTGAATGTATTTGGAAAGTAGAGATTATTACAGTAATATAAAATGTGCTTAATGAAACACCAACTTTTATCATAGTACTCTTTAATAATTGAGATTACAGAAAGATTCTGTTTTTTTGGAATAAAAAAGCTCGAATGCATAACATCAAAAGTGTGGCTTGTTACATGTCGAAGTCGCACGTCAGTTGTCAATAACGGTTTTGATACTGCTTTGAAGTTATTCATATGTAAAAGTAGTCACCTGAAAATAGAATTTTACACCTGCGTCATCTCAAAAGCCTTTAAGTGAATTTTTACATGTTGACTACATTTGAACTTTTTGAGATATTTTGAGAGAACTGTTGTTCACTGCCACATTTGTGACACAATCTGATGCATAAAAAAGTATATAGATGCATGACGTTACTAATAAAAAAATCAATTTCAAAATGAGTAAATCCTGCAAAAAATTAAGACAATCTTTTGTAGAAAATTCATTTTCAGTCTGATATAGGATTATGATTGAAAGCACTTGTATTGTAAAAGGTTTTTTATTTCCCCTTTGCTTCTGGGAAAGCTCAAACAGAAAGATCCCAGATTTCCTCTCTTTCATCTATTGTAAGAAAAGCTATTTCATATATAGTTGTATCATAGTCGATCAAAATTAAAGTATCTCGGAAATACGTTGCCTTTTCTGAGAAAATTTTGCTAAATTTTTAGACGCTTCAATTCTAATTCATTAAAAACTGAGTAAACAGGGCTTCTTGTTGATTTAAATAACGAATCATAATTTTATTTAGGGTAACTTTAGGTTTAGGACTGGACGAAAACAAAGTGAGTACATGCAGTTGGGGCTTTTTGCACTTTATCTTGTTAAAACTTCATCTTTTGTTATTGTAGTTATGTGGGTATTTCACAGCAAGATTAAATAAACACACTGGCCGTAAAATCTATGTTTTCATGGTTTAAGCTTTTAAAATCTCATAATGTTGTCTATACAGCCCTGTTTAAAAGTGTGTTCTGATGAATCGTAACAAATGGTCTGCAGAAGCCAATGCTTTAATTTCAGCAGAGATTTCCCTCCCAATGTGATATGAATGAATTCACTTTGTTGACGCGTGATTGATGTATGAAAATAGTATATTATAGGGCATTTTTGTAAGCAGCAATTATGTGTTTTATTCTACATGCTTCTAACGTAATGAAACAGTTCGTTATTAGTAACGGGATGTGCATCAGTGTCACGTCTCATTATTAATGAAACTTTTCAAAAACACATCCCACGATGTGTACCTGCCGTGTAAGAAGAACAGAGTAATTTGGGATTTTTCATTACAATTTCTTCAAAGCTTATGCTTGTACACATGCTACAAAAGAAATCATTTTTGCTCTAAAAAGCAATTGCGATTTCACTTTCATTTTTATCTAGGTAAATATTCCTGTGTGGAATTATTGACGCGTGTTTTCCAGTGACCTATGTGCTAACGCCATCCAAGAGAAAGGTGAAAGCAGTACTATTGCTTACAGTTTACTTACTAGTGTATTGAAATTGTTTTCAATAAGCCAAACGCTTATTTCTCAACTCTTAAAATATCATAATACGAACATATCGAAAGTTGGCTGCTCTTTTCTACCCGTCAGTATTCACTAGATTTGAAAAACAATCCAAAGGAAAACGTTAGCATAACAAACCGTTTCTGATGTAATGATATCTGCTACACGTCATTGGCAAAAGTATACAAAGCACTAAGTATTTGTCCTTAGTGTAAATCTTGCCGAACATTTCACCAAGTTTCAAGATTCAAACAACAACAAAGCCTTGATAGTTAGATTTTGCAACATAATCTAAAGTTGGTAACAAGTATCAAGGACAGTAATTTAATGATTATGTAGTTATATGGGAACACCTTGATTTTATTTGCTTATATAATCGACCATTTTTACTATATAGAAATTGAATTTAACTTATTTTCAGTCTGTTTGCTAAGTAACTGTAACTAATTAACTATACAATTTGCTAATATTTTTGCAATCCACAAAAGTTGAAACTTCATAAATAACTTGTTTCTCCTATTTTTATAAATTCTGTTATTTTGGAAACTTTGAAAACATGAATTTTCGCAAAAATCGACTTACTGTAGTAGTGTATTGTGTTTTAGTTTTGCTCGTCTCTCCCAGCCACCAATACTGATTGCGATGTTAAAAAAGAGCACCAAGGACATGCAAATATTTGCTTAAAACTCTCTCGGAACTTTTGATTCAGCAGGGCATACAACACGGGATTTATACAACTGTTCAAATTGCCCATTAGTTGTGCAGCCGGTATTAAAACAGGAACTATCCGCTGCTCGAATTCACTCCCGCGAAAATCTTCCTTATAATAAAGTTTCACTCTGCCCATTATTAAATAAAGTGGTAGCCAAAAAAAGAAAAATGCGAAGGTCAGTCCGGTGAATATTGTCAGCAAGCGCAACTTTCTCCTTCTTTGAGCTTCTTGAAGTATGGATGATGCATGACAACACAACACACTATGCCATATAACTATATTGCAAACTGTGATCAAGAGAAAGGGCAGAATAAAGCAAGCAAACACGTGAATCAAAAGAAAGTAGACCGTTTCCTGGGTTTCAGTGCTCCAGACTTCATGACAAAATGGAAGTTCAAGTTGAGGTAGATAACCCAATTCAAGAAACTCGTTTTTGTACGGATTCAAGTTTACCACTTGAAATACAACTCCCCATGGTAGCGTTGTTATCAGTCCAAGCAACCAGATTACAGCAACAGATTTGTAGGCTTTTTTAACAGAAATGTAGGGCATTACCCCGATGGATTGATGAACTGCACGAAACCTAAAACAACATTGAAAAAAATGAAGTGCACAATTCTGGGTGTACTTTTGTAGAATGGGTTTACCGATCAAGCGATATGGCCACTAGGGAATACACGGAACTAAATACGGAAAAGCCTTGGCTAAACGTTGTTATTTTGCACATGACTTCACCAAAGACCCAAGCTGAAAATAATCGAAAAATTCACTTGAATAATATCTTTAAAGGAAATGCCAGATCAATACAAACTTTTTATTGTAAAATTTACGTATAATCAAGTTGGCTATTAGCGTCGTTGGAATGCAACAAAGAATTTTTACCAAATCTGCAATAGCTAAGTTGAGAATAAATGCACTGGAAGCTGTTTTCTGTTTCAGCTTGAAAGCAAACACATGGATAACAATGATATTTCCAATCAGTCCAAAGAGTAAGATGGCAAGGTTGACAATGCCGAGAAAAATGGTATATTCAATAGTATGTCTGAAGCACTCTCTGTGTCTAAACAACTCGATAAAATCCCAAATGCTCTCTAGTTTCTTGAATGTGCAAAACAGGGGGAAGCTACTCTCGTTGCTAAAGTTTAAGGACAGATTGTACAAGGTAAAGTTGTTTAAAACATTATTTAAAGACATGTTGATCTTGTAAACCTTGAACAAATTTAAAAGACAAGAAAAATTTTTTGTGTGCGTTGATTCGTCTGAAAACTGCAACTGAAACGGTTCTAAGGTTTGGAGCTTGGAGTTATGGGGAAAGTGGAGAAAGCAAAGCACATGGGTTTTCCCGTAGAGAATTCTGTTGTTGTCTGGTACACACAAGGTGTATTAAAAGATGGAGGCCGTTAGCAGTAGAATACATATTGTGATACGTGATATATAAGAAGGATGTGGTTTCACCTGAGACGTGGATTTTGTTCTGGAAGAAGCCATGACGTTATATGCCACATCATTTTGTTTTGATACTACGCAAACTAAACCTGTGTTAAGTATAAAAATGAAACTTTAGGAAACACATACCTGTTTTACAGCAGTTTGGAGGTAATTGGCTTTTGAGAATATTCTACATACGTCTGGCTCAGAACTTTTTTGCTTATATGAAAAATAGTTGTGCAAATCACCATTTACTTAAATTATGAATATGTTGGTAAATAAAGGCAGAAGATTTGGAAATGATCTGGAAATAATTGGCGTTTCAAAGTAATTGCTTTGTCGTGAAAGCAAAAGTTTATATGTGAATATTTTCATTACTATTTGCCATGGAACTTCAAATAAAATTAACTATACAATTATTATGAATACATTTTTTGCCTGGATGCTTCTGAATGCCACAAAACGTGACAAATTTACTGTTCATTCAATTTAAAATCATTCAGGGTTTAATAAATGTTATAAGGTTTGCTACTTATTATCCTATGTAGTTGGTTTTTATTATATAATTATATATATTAGCTTTTACTTATTTGTACAACAAGTGCATTTCATGGTTTGAACTGGAAAAATTTAATTAGCAATTTGTGTCTGATGTAGTGTGTTCTGGAATTTTATATGAACAACTAATCAACCTCGATCTTTTTTGTAAAGCTTAATACCACTCTAGAAAAGTGATCTTTAGAATACATATGCCCAAACTCTAATGTCCTAAGTAGATATAGGTCTTTTGTATTGTACTTGTTTTATTAGGTAAGACACAATTTTTAATTGGACAAGTGTGCGGTTAATCAAAGCAAAACGTCTTGTTATGAAATTTCTTTTGATTACTCAGCAAGTTGTTCAAGCAATAATATACTCATACAAAACTTATAAACGGTTATAACAGGAAATAACTACTAAAAAAGATGGATTATACTAGAACTGAAGTATTGAAACTTTTACTTTTAATAATGCTAGTATTATGGTTAGGCTAAACACATATGTACAATCATTTCTTTAATGCGGCACGTTGACGAAAACCGTGTACAAATAACTATGTTATACATCCAACTTGGATTTTACGGTTGAATAATTTTCAGCAATTGTGGCATTGATATTCTGTGCCATCGTGTACATTAAAAATGTTAATAAAGCCTAAATAAACCTATATAACTGAGAGTCTAGCTTGCTTCCTCTTTTATAATTTAATTTGAATACAGTAGAACGATTCAAGATCTTATATTAGAGAATTTCGTCATTTTAATTCAAATTATTTACAAGATGTAAAATGTGCTTGAATTCTTACAATTAGTAAACTTACATGTTAAGTTTTTGTTGCCTGTAAGCAAAAGGAAAATCCTAGAAAATTATTATTTCTAAGCGATTTTCAACTTCTTAGCCAATTAATAAACGTATTGTATTCCGTTCTCGTGGAATGGTATTTTGCCAGCAGGAAAATACAATCATCGGTTTTCTTTTTACTTTATTATGATTGCAAATTCTACCAAGCGATAAGCTTCAGACTCAGCAAGTTTATTTAGCATGTGAGTTGTGCTGGAGAATGACGCTTTCGTACCGTCGTCTGCTAAATAATTGCTGCTAGGCAAATTTCTTCTTTTTTCTTGTTGAGTTGGCTCCAATAATGACGATGTTACTTGGAATTTAGCAGAGTAAGTTAATACTTTGAATTCAAATTTGAAATAGCATTGTACCAATTAAGTGAGCAAGTCTTTGTCATATATAAGGTTTGAAGCTTTATTAGACAGAAGATTTTAGTAACCTTTATGCTTGTTTTTCTTAAAATGGAGGTCAGTACAAATTGTGATAATGCAGAATTGTTATCTAAAAATTAAAGCAGGAAATTGGAAAAAGTTGTGAATCCATGACAACGATTGTAATTAATGTCAGGCAAGCAGTACATGCTTATAAAATTAATGCCAATAAACAACGTTAGTTTATTTTCTGAAAAGTTTGCTTTTTTTATTCAAATTTATTAACATAGAAAAAGTTGTGATAATACTTTTATTTTGGAGATTGTGAGGATGCTTCAAACCGTACATAAATATTCTACTAATTTAAAATTCCAATATTTAAAAAGGATTGTGGACTACTTGTGAATAACATATAGAATATACTAATAAGTCGGAATTAAAATTTCCATAATACAACGTTAACAGTGCATTAATGCTTTGTAGCTTGAAGGATAACTACTCCTTTTTCAAATCACTGCTGACAGAAAGTATTGCTGTGTCAAGTTTTACACCTGAAAGTGAAAAATGTGTGCATTAGTTCCACTTCTCATAACCCAAACTATGCAATAACCAATTTGTGGAAAAACTAGACATAGCATATATCAGCACACCGCTGTATTTATTTCATGTATTGTGTGGAATGCCGCGGAGTTAAGGAATTTCTTAGAATGTAGTACAAGTTTCATCATATGAACTGAAGTTATCAAAAATGTTATGAAGTTGTCAGACTATGCATTTTCACTTGCTGTGCTAATTCAAGCTAAAATTTAGCTTTGACAAGAACCCGTGTATAACATTTGTACTAAAATAGATGCACATGTGAAATCAAGTTCTGTATTCAAACATGCACACCTAAGTGGCAACTGTTACAAAATACGCCAGTCAATTTATTTTCTCCTTACTTTCACTGTCGCATAACATGTACAACTTGCGTTAACACAACAAGTTGCCTTAATTCATCCTACACACTTTTTGTCATAACAAGTTCCAGCACTATAACTCTTGTGTAAACAAGTTTTACAAATTGCTAACTAATCAAACCTCCGTCAGGCGACGTAAATATTTTCCCACCTAGAGTTGTTTCTAGATTTCTCCGTTGTTTAGTACAATGGCGTTGAGTAAACTAGCAAAGTTTTGAATGGTGGAATGCTACATTTACCTTGTTTAGTGTTCCTTTTCTTGTGATACATTAACTGAAGCTTTCACAGCTAATGAAACCTGCTCATCTCTTTCTCTAGGTAAACCCGAGCGTGATTTTAGTATCAGACAATGTCTGCACGCAAATATTTCTTCAAACATTTCACGAAACTTTTGATTCAACATGGCACACAGCATCGAGCTAACTGATTAGAGCAAAGACACACAAAAGCAAAACGAAAAGGAGAGCGTACTTTTTCCGGTTGCAAATCTGGGTTTTGTTCATTTCTGTAATTGTTTTAATGCCTAACTTCAACATTGCATGGGGGGAAGCGTACAGCTCGTTTTCAAATAATAAACTTATCTTAGAATTATTTCGTGTCTTTTTTTTAAAAGAATTCAGTAGAAAAAAGGTCTTATAAGCTATTTATTGTACAGCGTACCATTAAATGAAGTATGGCGTATAATATGACAAAAAAATGCTACAGCATGTCCAAGAAGTAGGATGACAAAATTCAATTTCCTATAAAAATTCACAAACACGTTTTTAAGAAACAATTCTAGTATATTATGATTAAGCTATCCTTTGAGTATAAGTGTAAAAAACGTCTTGATCCAGTGACCTTCCGTTTTCCCATGATGCCATTTTAAATTAAGGGATGCCATCTATGAAATTTCCTGGTACTAAAATTTTTGTGTACTGCGTGTACTTATTCTTATATTGCGGGTTCCAAGAAACTTATGGCTACAAATGGATTTATACAATGTTCTCACAAATCATTTCTCTACAATCGCAGACCAGAACATTTGTTTCATTTTCCTTGCATTTTTGTGCACAGACGATTTTTGATCAAGTGATCTTAAATTACGAGCTTTTCCTTATTGGTGTGATTTTTTCTACAATGCAATCACTACAATTACCTTGCTTTGCACAGTCTGGAAGCTAAGAAAATGGGCTACAAACAATGCATAAACAAATATAAATTTCATAACTTGTAGGCTACGTTTGACCACTTCAAACATTTGGAAGAACTTTTTAAAAAAATTAGTGTTCTTTCATAAATGGCTAAAAATTGAATTCTCATAATTTCCTTGGTACGTAATTTCAAAGTAAGTTTCATAGCTCATTTGAATGCCCATCTTTTGGGGACTGCTTTCATAATGCATAACTGGTGCAATTACTTTTACGAGAGAGTAGGCAAAGGATTAATTATGATCGTTCTATGAAAAATCTGGAAAAATGAAAATCGACATTGCTGTATTCAACATCAAGCTACTGCAATATCGTAAAGTTTTTTGAAAAAACTTATATATCACAAAAATCTACTAAGTTTAGTGTACCCAAGCATAGCTTTGTCTGCTTGAAATTGCGCTTATGTAAGTTATTATAAATGTATACATTTTGTCATCCTACTTCTTGGACATGCTGTATAAGCGCTAACCTTGGGTTTATTGTTGGCATTATATGGAACCAAACATGTTTCGATTAAGAAGAATAAAGCCCAATGACAGGAGTGTAATTCAGAGAAGAAGTACTTTGTACCTAAGTGTGTATATATTTTTAATTACCCTGGTGAAATGAGAAAATACGGTGTAACGCTGAAGCATGGAGTTTTCTTATAGGTGTACTAAGTGAGTAATTTTATAATGTTAAGTGAAGTTTTCTTCCTCCCTAAACACTGGTCTATTTGAATGTTAGATGTATTGACATACATGGAAGTCCTTAAATGTAATTTCTACATACATATCAAAAATTTTATCCTTGCTATTATAACCCAAATATTGTAAAGACTTACGTGGTACGTAGTAACCTCATTTCAAAAGATTTTGTCAAGTTTTCTAGGATTATCAAATTGCAGGATATGTTAATTGCAATGTATCCTTCAAACGTTTAAAGAACAAATTTGATTAGAAGTCGAAGCGTTGAAAAGATTTGAATGTCTGAATAACACGATTACAGGTCTTTTAGGATAACTGGTTATATTACACGCATTTTATAAACCAATTAGTTACATAAAAACAACTTGGTAAGATTAAAATAAGTTAAATGACATTTACTGTAAAAAGTTTAATCAACTGAATTTCTATGGATTTTGTTCGTTGCTTTCACCAACGCAGCGTAAACCAGTAATCCTTTTTTTAGTTTTCCTGCCACGCCACGCCACTACATCCGTAATCCTACATAAGCCATTAGCGTGTATTCAGTAATCCAGTGGTTACATGTCAAAATTGCTTTTCCCCATTTACTACTCCTTTATAACTAATGCAGGATACATGCGACAAATATAAAATTCCTTACAAATATTCTAACGTGCTTAACACCGTAGAATAAAGCCCAATTATTACCCGTAAGCAAACTTGCAATGTAAACCCACAGAGTTTGTCCTACAAGTTAGCCTTAAAAAAGTAATGCCCCACAATCCTAAATTGTTTGATATTTTGAGGGATTAATACAAACCAATTGATGTATTTATTAATATTTTTTATACGAAACAAATGGTTTTTTAAAATAATATTATTCTTTACATACAACGCAGAAAGAAGTGTTTCTAAAAACAAAATCTAATTTGAGATATTGCTTTGCTGGTGGTTCATTAAAAATTCAATTTCAATAATAATAATTACATTTTGTTTTTCTGCCTCGTGTGCTGACGTAGCTGAAAATCTAACCTTACTTTAGTATTCTTAGCGTGCGCTTCTGTCTACAAGCTAACACAAAGAGGTTTGCTGAACTTTGCGTTTTATCTGCGCTCAATTATTCCTTGCGCCCATTGGTTTCTGTATGGTAATTTCTAAATATAAGATCACCAAAGTTGTTTCATACTTATGTGCGTACTACCATAGTTTTTGTACTTGCTTGTATACACATAATTTCTAACCTATTCAACAAGGCTATCTTACAAACAATATCCAACGTATTTTTGGTCTAACGCCAACAAAGATTCCATTACAGTGCAAACATTTCTTTGGTAGCTTATACCAAATAAGTTTTGACATTACTGTAGTCTGCTAAACTCTGTAGTTCTGCAAAAAAAATTAAAATTTATGTTAAGATAATAAAAGCGTTTCAGGAAACTTTTAAAATTGTGGATAAGTTTGGCAGCAAGCAGGTTTTTGAAATGTTGAACACAATCTATTTTGCAATTTTTGTAATATTTTGCGAGACAGCGCTTTCTTATTTACACGAATCTTACTCATTTTCAATAACACACTTGCTATTTAAAAACAAAACGGCTAAAAATTTTGATCATGTATACGACGATATAAGGGAGATAAAATCTAAGATTAAACATACACAGTACGTTTATGCAAATGCTGAAAAAACTCGGAACGCCTATCCAGTGATACAAAACCTACAGCTACTCTTACAGCCATTGTTTGCTTCGAGATGCCTAGTTGTTTTAAACAACTACCGTGAACTAAACATTGAATTACCAGCCAAATTTCCGATAATTCTAAGAAATATGGTACCTGCTGTGTTTGAAGAAACGCGAGAACCAGAAACAAAAATTGTGATGATTCCAAAGGGAATGACTAACTTAAACGACAGCTTATCCGGTATTTTGTGGAATTACCCCTGTCACTTGTCGATCTACCTAAACGAGTTATGGTACGTGGCAAAGAGTTTATGTGTTGATATTCGTATTGCACAATTTTCAGCCGCATCAAAACCGTGGAAGTGCGCTGCCCAAATTGAATTGTTTCGGCCGGACTATGATGAGTATGTTGTTCCATATTCTCGGCTGTTCAGCAAACCAGCAGGTGACATTAAGTTTCTAAAAAAACCACAGGTATTTCATATTTTCTTGTATTTCACCGATGCCGTTATGCAAAAGGACAGCACAAAGATAAGAGCACGTCTGCATGAAAATATACACGAACGAAAGGTAGCACAGGATGTGTACTGCATTGCGCATGTGCACAATCTACAAAGAAGTTTATACAAAACATCAAGCATAATAACAGATGTGTCCATTCTGCTACCGGAATTCAGTTTCTACACTCATATAAGAAACCTTATCTACTTAATAAACACATGGACAGAAATTGTTTCCATCGAAGCCATTACAGAAGTTGCTTTTCCTAAAAATGAGCAAATCAGCTGGGAATTTACTTCTGAATATTTGTTTTCAAATAGATTTCCCGATTTTACAAAAAAATGTAACCCCAAAAATTTTGTCCTAAAAGTATTTCAAGGCAAAAAACACAACCAGGAAGATAAAGTGTTGCAATTATACACATACGTTCTGCAAGATGTAATGGGTAATTATAGTTTCGACTTATACAAAGATAATATAGTCTGTAAAACAAGGCAAACCGAAATTAAGCCAGAATATTGGAAGCCCATTGCAATATGGGAAACTAAAATGCAAATAATAAATCAGGAAGAACGTTACGAGTATTCCATTGTCATGCACATTTCAACGGCAAACCTCGAGTTCGTTAGTTGCGGAAAACCACTTATTTCTAAGTTTCCGTTTAATGAGTTAACAGCTACTTACCAAAACAACGTTTGGATGTGTATTTTAGTTTGCGTGCTTGTTCTTTGCTTCTTCTTCAAAACGATAAGTAAGCCAAACTCATACCGTTCACATGATACGATACTAACACACTTTGCATCAATTTACAAAGTTTTATTGGAGCAAGATAACCCGTTTCCTAGCCGTGTGAATCAATCTTTTAAAATTCGTATCGTAGCCGGAATGCTTCTACTAATGGGAGTAGTTTTAAGCAATGCATACAGAAACGTTAACGTATACAACTTGATTTTACCTCGGTCTAGACTTCCCTACGACACCTTGCAGCAATTGTTAGATAATAAATTTAGAATTCTTAAAAACACTGGTTCTATTTTTGAATTAGAATCGAAAGACAATTACACATTTGATTCAAAATTTTATAAGACTGCAACCTATCTGGGAAAGCAATATGATATATCGTTGTCGCTGATTTATTTAGAAGTGGACCTACCATTGAACGAACGGGACAAAATGTTTAAAGAAAAAATAATGGAAATGGATCACGCAAGTTCTTTACATAACAGTGTAATGGATATATTCACTAAATGTGAATTGGACATTGAGACTTCTGCAAACTTTATTCCATTAGTCAAATGTAAATTTCGTGGTGAACGTTTTAACTACAGGTGCTTCAGAGATAATGAACTAGCAGTGTTAAAACAGGAGCTAAAAAACTGTAACAATACTGCAGTCGTTTTACCGTCATATCAAAGTACAAAATTGGCAAAGGACCTGCAACGTAGCGGTATTCCTGCAGACCTTAGTTCAGAGAGGTATACAAATATCAGCCTGAGAATAGACCCAGTTGGCATTATACCTCCATATGTACTACGACGAATAAAAGGGATAAAACAATCAGGCGTATTTGACTTCTGGAAAACTATGTTGCGATCAGGAAGCTTTGTGCCATTGCAAATGCCTGTACATGCTGCAAACATGAAAGGAAATGTTGTGGTTGTATTTATGGTTTTGGGAATTGGCTTGATGGTGGCTGCTTGCTGCTTCTTAATTGAAGCTACAAATTGCAATTATAGGCGGCTTTGTAAATTTTGGAAAGATTTGTTGCTTGCAATACGCCAAGCTATGCAAGGTTTAAGACGAATGCGATCGAACCATATTAAGCAAAAGTTATCTTCAATTCAGAATGGTCACTTATCTCAAGCGGAGAGCGTTTCCAAATTGGAAAGTATTTCCAATACACAAAGCGGCGTTCATCAAATTCAAGTAAAGCCATGTAAATAAGCCTTGCTATTGGTTTAAAATGATTTACAGTTGAGTTTAATCTGCAAATAATTTTCTATCAACAGACTTGCTGAGATTGCAAATGTTTAGAACTGATTAAATAAGCTAGTTTGTTCATTTGCGAAGTTAGCTTTACGACTTGCTGTAAATATATCTTACTTGGAACTAAAATACTAATTACGATAATGTACCTTATCTCCTTAAAAATTTAAACATGTTACCACTATTAATAAATTAATTCTAGTTTGTCATGCCTCGTGTGCTTACGTAGTACTAAGCCTTGAATTCAAATTAATATAAAAATAAAACGATGACGCTAAGTGACGGTGTCATCGACAAAAACCTAGAACGTATTACCTACAAATTCATTAGATTTCAAGTAGGTTTGCTTTGCTCTTTTATGTAGAATTTACGGCGCAATAGGAAACTATGTTTTTTTCTGTGCAATGTAAGATAGGAATTTGCTTATTGGAATGATGTGCTTATGTACTCCGGTATTGCAGCGAATTGGCATATGGTAGCTCGTGTGCAGAAATAAGGGCAAATTTATAATTAAAACATTTAACCAGAAAGCTCCTCCTGTGGTTGGGTAAACATGTAGAGAATTTTCTAGTTTAGCTTATATGATTGCAGATTGAAGGAAAAAGCATGTTTGCATTAATGGTTTTTGATTTCACTGTCGAATGAAACAGCCCATGTAAAAATATGCGACATGGATTTTATATAAACACTGTCACAATCAGAAAATAGGCGAATTCGGGATCGCTTTAAATCTAGGTTCGATTCCTGGATCTAAGCTATATGGGAACTACATTAAACTCTTTCTAGAATTTTCCTTATTATGGTTTTGTTCCTGTGATTCAAATTGTTCACAAAATTTAGAAATTTGCAATATTTATTCCAATTAGTGTAAACTTAGATATGTAATATCTGATTGAAGAATGCAGAGCTAGGAAAAATGAATGTTTGAAGATTACAAATTCCACTCATTTGTAAAAGCATGTGAGTTACATCATCATGTTTTTTGTTCTTTCTGTTTTCGTTTGTTTAATTCAAATACAGTCAAGCTTATTGACAAGTTGTGTATAAAACTTGAGGAGACTGCATTCATCCACCTTAGAATAATATGTAAATTCTAGAACGTTCTTCTTTATTTTTAACTTGTACGTTCAGCCCATGGAAGCTAATAATTTCCTGCTCTTTTGGCAGCTTTAATCTTACTTCTATTGATTGAAAACCCCATCAAGCGTAAAGTTCCATTATCCACATTTATTTGTCTGGTAAGTAATTGCTACTACTCCAAATTTTTGTCATTTCCTGATGACTTAGCTCTAGTAATGACTTTGTTACATGGAATTCAGCTGGTACTATCACTCAAAATTCAAATTGAAACAAACATTCTACCCGTTAGGTGGCTTTTTATACGCTTTATTAGACGTAACGCTTGTGTGCTTAAATACATAGGTAGTTTCAGTAAAATTGATCCATGTTCCAATGAAAGTGAAGGTCAGAGAAAGGTGAAGTTATAATTGATTGGTGTCTCAAAACTGAATTACCAATTTTGATGAAGTTTGTTGTATAATTCTTTAAGAAAAATACAAGTGCAGTACAATACAATATACATGTGTATTAAATGATATTTTGCTGTAGTATATATCTAAGTAGTTCTATTTTAAACATTTTAGTTAGTTAGCTTGTAAAAACTTCGGTTATTGATAACAAAATTTGTATTACGAAAGCCATGCGAACTTAACTAGTTTGTATAACATATAATTAGTTTTTGGATTTTACGAACAGAAACATCAAAAGGTTTGCTGTGATTTCATCCCAGACTATTTTTTTGAACTAAATTTTCTTACGTTTTTTTACTAAGGAACGTTATTTCACTAAATTTTTGTATTAAGCGACATAATTTTCATTTAATCCTTACTCTTTAGAGAAATTGAACTTGAACTAAAGTTAACATTCATTGCATTGCCGCATTGGCAAACTTAATGTGTACCGTTTATCAATCCTTGCTACTATCAGCTTTGTAAATCTTTCAACAAATATATCTATCTAAATCAACAAACCAATTTAACGTAAAAATTGGTAGCACGAATTAAAAAAAAATATATGAAGAAATGCTCATGGGAAAAATGTTTTCAAAAGTTCCGGAAATAAAAGTATTGGTATAAAAACAGTCCGAGGAGTACGATTTGAAGGAAAAACAAGTCCGGAGTGTAATAAATCCGGGAATAAAAAAATCAACTAACGCCCAGATATACAGTCAATTAAAAAAAAAACAAGTATTCTATGACTATGCACACCAAAATTAACTTTATTTACTTAAAAACTGAACTGTTTCAGAAGATTAATTGCGTTAAGTATGGATACACTAAAAGATTGTGTATATATGTAGGTATATTTTTCAAATATGTCTTTAGTCTGGTTATATCTTATTTGGTCATATATCTGGTTACACGTGAAATATGTATACATAGCTAATGCGTTCCAATTCCAGTTGCAAAACCACATTTGGAATAGCTGATAATATAATACGAAAGCTTTCTTGGCAATTTAATTCTTTTTGGTTGGAAAATATTTTCACGCCATGAAGAAGCCAAAATAAATAATTAAAATCATACGTAAACAAGTTTGACGTAAGCTCACAATACTAATTTCATTAGTCATACATACCCTTTTCTAAAACTCACAGTTATATTTTGTGTAGTATAATTAGATGATAGTTCGAAGTGTTGAGCCTGTTATTCATTTTTTGCTTCGATTCCGTAAGAACTGACCACTAAAGATATATCAAAGAAAATTAAAAAGTTTGACCACTAAAATAAGTACATTTTATATACTGCTGCGACTCTTTTGCAATAACGTAAGATATTCAATTATTACGTATGTAGCTACACATGGCTTCGAAACTAAATAGACAAAGAAAAAGCAAAGTAAGAAAAACAATTAAAAGTCTTGTATTTGATAAAGGTCGCTTCCAAAAATAATTCGTATTGTTTACGTAAGACGAACCTTTTTTGGTTCGCCTGATCGCCTTAGACGTCAGAAGCCACGGCATGGTTCGATTACTAGATTTTGTCGCATTTGCTATTTGATTGAGGTCCAAATAATACCCAAAAACCGGAGCATAACTGCAATTGAGTCAGTCATTTGGAAACTTCAGTTAGTTCCTAGGTTTCCAAAATGTGGTCTGCTTTCCTGCAATGTCTTTTGTTTCTCCAACGTAAGAGTAAAACCTAACCATTTATATTTACGATTCACCAAAAATGACGTTCTGTCTAAATCCAAATAAATCTTACACATTTTACTGGACAACTTTGCAGCTTGTAATAGTCTGTTTTATCAGCATGTATCGAATCCTCTTGTACCTTGGCAGCAGCGAAAAACAAATTGTCGAAGTGACGAAAGACAGGCAGCAGGTTTGCATTTTTGACATTTTAGTATTTCATGTCCTTACAATATTTAAGACATTGTAAGTGCCTGGACCTGCGCGTATCACCACAGATTGGACGCCATTTGGTATATTGAAACACAACTAATTGGCTAACCAGGACGCAGAGCAGGTAACGTCCAAGTAGGTATTTGTTCTAAAAAGTATTTCTATTTAACAACCCATATTTTTAAATTTCGCAGAAATTTGAAACGACCAACACAAAAACTTTGGAAAAAAAAGCGTATGTAACATGCTTGAATTGCCTTGCGCTCCATGCTGACCTTTTGCAATAGCTGTTTGGCCATTATGGAAGACGAAACTCCGGTAAACGCTGTGGATACAGTTTGGCTACTTTCCGATGTTTCTTAGGTCAGTAACAAGTGGATTGAATCCATGTTTGCCTCACTCCTATTCAATGGGTTCATTGGTATTGTTTTGCGGTTAGCGTAAACCTACAAATATTTGCGATTGTAATGCTGACTGGTTTCTACGAAAGCAAGTATATTGCAAGACCCAGTTACACCCAACGCACCATAACCGGAATACAAAACAGTCCCACGATATCGTAGTTTTAATTTGCTTGCCCCGGGCAAAAGCAGCAAGAAACCTTTAAGGAAACAAACTCGAGTTGAAAATGATTATCATAAAAGGCACTCGCAATACTGCATCAACACAAGAAGCTAGTCAAAAAATCGACAGTCGCAAATATGACTTACACATTCCAGCCGCTTTACAAACATAAACGAAAAAGTTCGTAATCATATTTCAGTGCTTTCCGGATGTTTTTGGTGACGTTTTGTTCCCGAGATAGTGATATTTGATTGCTGTGGTTTCCTTAGTGAACTAACTAGACAACATTTATTTGCATCAAGCTTCACAGTATGTTTCCCGCGTTTATACTTGCGTTGTTTGCTGTTTCCAACGTTATTGTTGCAGTTGAAATCATAATCATGTATAGATTTGCTTGCGTTATTTCTGGTGAAGTAGATAAGTTTCTGAAAGTTTGGGAAACCAAGTTGGAAAGGAAGTATTATAAGCTTCAGTTTTGTTCGTGTAAACGTCTGATGATACACGTGGGAAACTTTTACGAAATAGAAGAAGCTTGTGCTTTAGTGCATATGAAGAAAGTTGTGGAAACCACGACGGATGCACTGCTTTTGTAAAGGTTAATTTCTTTAATATTGCAACACATTCCTCAACCCTGGTGTAGAGCGTAATGAATGCGTAGTAGTTCTTTATTTGTGGTTTACAAGAGTAGGGTTATTTAATAGAAATAGATTAGCATTGATTACAAGTAATCTATTATACAGTTTTAATGCAAATAATGATTCTTATTTCCAAATTGCATGGCTATAGCGCAAAACATTATAAAAAATTTCTTGCATTGCTAAACCTAATCAAAAATTTATTAATTGTTAAGAAAGACATACTTTCAGATAAAAAATGGGTCATGTTTCAATTAACTGCCTGTTCTAGTACACGTACAAACAACTAGAAGTTAAATACACTAGATGTCCCACATACACTCAATGTAAAATATAAAAAGTGATTTGTATTGTTTTAAAATATGATCCAGCTATGTATTACCAATTGTTTGTAGTGTCAAAACACCTTTCGAGACACGGTAAATAGCTATGTCTCCTATGTACGTCGCAATACTCAATTGAGCTAAATTATCTTTACAATTTGCGTTCCAGAAACTTTGGAATACCTTTAGAAGAGCATTTACATACACGCACATTTCTTCTAATTTTGAGAGCAGCGTAAACTTAAAATAGTAAAAGCCAGACAGAAACACAAACCCAAGCCCACACAAAAACGTATCTTGCAAAGGTAGGGCTTCTTCGTTGGAGCGTTGAAAATTGAAGTATACACCTACACAATAAAGATAAAACATATTGGGCATCCTATCAGTATTAAAACGTTTGGATCCGTTTGTTAGAACTTTGCACACATTATTTGGTAACATAATAAGGATAACTTTGTAAATTGTTAGATTGGTTTTCACTTAAGGTGACAGATTACACAATGCGATTGCATAAGTTTTTTTTTCCAAATTTTAACTTGTAGTCGTGGGTATTTTGGCGATTTCGTCAGGTCACCTTACGTTTACTCTGATGGACAACAGCTGTAAAGACCAGTAGCTACCCAAGGAAGACAATGCATTCCTTGAAAAGGAATCCTTGGTAAATAAGAAGATAGCGACGAAAAGTGATACTCTTGTAAAAGTGTCTATTTAGTGCTTTGGCTTATATTTACATATCAAAATGCCCCTCTTTCTAATATTCCTATCTTTACAGCTTTTGTAATACTTATATATTTTTCTAAAATAAACCTTAACCAAACCTGAAAAGCAATAAACCCTGCAAAAACTCCAATACCATATACATAAAAAATTACAATTGTGTTTGCGTTCAAGCTGACAGATTGAAGGCCATTACCCAAGACTTTGTGTATTTGCTGTATAGAATACCACGACAAAAACAAGCAAGCTGCAAACAAGTTATGATTAGATAAAATGCATGGTTTAGATAAAATCACAAATATATTTGTGAGTTTTACAAAAACTCCGGCAAAGTCACCCGCACATTTTATTGCCAACTGATTAAAATAATACGAAAATAGAGTATCACTTTTATTTTCTTCTGCTGGAATGGTATCCATCATGTTGTCCAAGTCCAATGTTGTATTATTCATTTTAACTTACTGAATTGAAATTGTGTGAATAACAACACTAAGCGTATTTTTGAAACTAGTTGTGTTATAGTAAGTAAGCTTGCTGCATTTATTTCAAAATATATCAACACAACACACAATATGTATAAAACACACTTGCAGTATATTCTCTCAGAACACAATACCCTCCAGCAAGTCTTTTCTGTTGCACTGTTGGAGATGAACTGAGAGTGTTTTTCCAGCATTTTTAGTATATACTACGGTAGTAGACATGTTGATGTAATATGTGAAATTCACAACTTTCTCCGTCGGTATAAATATCATCACATTTCAAACACTTGTGGAATTCATCCAGTTCGTGAGATTGCGTTGGTTTTGTTATCTGCACGTTGCATGTTCTCAATCAGGCTTGAAATGGCGGACGGGTTGCTTAACTTCCATATTTCATCGGCTGGTTTGAACTAACCCCGGTAATAGCAATAAGCTATTTGAAATAGCCTATTTCACTTTAAGCTTTTCAACTTTCAAACCATACATGTTTTTATATGGTTTAAGTGTACATTTGTGCTCCAGGAGCCATTAATAAGCACTTTATGAAAAATCATTTAACACCACAAGATACACGTCTCATTATAAATTTTATAAGCTCTATAAGTTGGATAAAAAAGCTACATTTAACCTCTTTAAAGATAGAAGTACTTTCTTCAGCACTTTAATCCTGGCAATAGCATGCTGGGTTACGTTATAAATTTGGCTGACTCGGCTTTAGAAGCAATTCTAACGCAAACCATAAAAACTTGCTTCGCATATAAACATATCCGTATATCCATGTTTATGTATTTTTCTTTTACAAAATTTAATTATCTGTGTTAAAACTTTAAGCTTGACAAATTTCACAAACTCCAAATTAATCCTTTTCAGATTCTGTTGTTTTGTACTCTTGAGCTCTTACATGAAAACCAGTCTCCTTACCCATTAAAATGAACAATTGCAAAATCTTAATTAATTGTATCTTCACTTATTAGGTTGATTTCTCAAATTCTTTCAATTTTTTGCAAATTCCAAAAAGCATTGACGACTGCTTCTAATGGTAATCTCAGATTGAAAGGGTTTCTTGGAAGGAAATAATAACTACTTCCAAGAATTCTTAAGTAGTTTAGAACGTAAATTGATATAAACTAACTTTCATGCTTCGTTTGTTGTATTTTGTTTTTCCATGGTTTATAAGCGTTTTGTTTTCAAGACAAATTACGCAACCTTGTGTTTTTGATATTTTGTGAAAAATAATATCATATAATAATGTAAATAAGGTTGCTCAATTACGCAGTTAATATAGTTGAAATGAATTTAATAAATTGGGAACATAATGACTTGGAAATTATTAGATTCGATATAATTGGATTTTCAAAATTTCTTCTCAAATGATTACTGGATTAGACTGCCGACTGCAACACTACAGGTTAAAACACTTCTAGCTGTTTACTGCACATAAATACTGCATGGTTTTGAGCGTTCAAGTTGTATGATATACCACATTATAGGACTTGCCACTTCAACAATTTTATCCTCAAAAGCTTTAACAAACCTGGCCTTCATTAAAATGAATTCTTGAGAAACTTTGCAGAAAACAAAAGTTGCAGTAACTGAGTAACTTTCTTTGATGTTGGTACCTAAATGCATTACAAAAACACGTTGGGCAACACGTTCTCTTATATAAATTGCAAAACAGTTTGCTCTAAGCAAGTTACTGCTTAGCACTTTTTAAACTAACAAAGCAGCTTACTTCTTCAGTTTCCTGTAATAATCCGAGACACAGTCTGGGTTATAATATTATTGCGAAATACTTATACTTAAAGTTAAGTCATTAATTTGGAGGATTTTCTATCACGTTTTTGTGCACACTCTTTCCAAAGAATAGACAAGGATTGCTTGGAGAAACTTTTATCACTGCAGCAAATGCCGTCAGTCGTTTTGAAGCTTACCAAGAGTGAACACGAAAACGAAACCTGTTCCATTTTCTACATTTTCTTACCAAAATGTACCCAATAACATTTGATATATACATTTACTACACTTCTGAAAAATAACAAACAAGATGCGACCAGAAAAACAAACGTCCACCCTTTGCGTTGCTTTGGTTTACATTAGGCCAACCTGTTTTCCTATTTAGTGTTTTGGAAGCAGTAAGGAATAACGGACACTATCAGCAGCTTGGTATCTTTTCCGCCTTAGAGCAGCCGTTTAGTGACAAACCCGGCTTATCTTAATTCTGCTCTGTATATTGTTTTGGGTGGACGAAATTTACCCGAAAATTCTGACCTTGAAATACATGTGTCCGTTTGTTAAATATTTAGGACAAGTGACTGGCTTTGTAAGCATATATATAATACTAGCATTTTCTATAGAACGATATGCGTCAGTTTTCTACGCTTTCACCAGACTAAACTTGTCGACTCCTTCGCGAGCTAGAAAAATTGTGAGTACAATTTTCATTATATCAGGTTTGCTACATTTGTACGTGTTTATAATTGTTAGTGTAGTAAAAATTGAAATGTTTGACGAAAATGATTCAGAACTAGAAAAGAGTGAAAATCTCACCGCTTTCTTAGTATGTTCCGTGGCTGAAGAGTACTACAAGCTTTCTGAGTATGTAACATATGTAGATACGGTGGTAACATTGGTGATTCCCTTTTTAATAATATGTTTTACCAACAGAAAGCTATCCACATTTTTACAAAAACGAAGCACAGAAATTAATTTGACAGTTCCAGAAATTGTCATTGTTACATGTGTACCTGGTGCGCCACATTGTAATACTTCTAGTTTCAAAAGCCCAGATATAAAGCAAAATCAAAGCATTGATTCACTAAAGTCAAAAACAGACAAGGAAAAGGAAACTAGTGACACGAGGAGACATACTGGAGACACAGTTCGCCCTACGGAGCAACGGGCTAGCAGAACATTGGTACTTGTGACAACCGTTTTTATAATTTTAAACGTACCACTTCACGGGATTCGCTGTTTGAGCTTTATATATGTAAGAAAATATATACTTTCTAAACGCCATCGTATTCTGAATATGTTTTTGACGGTGATAATATGTCCATTTTAGAGTTCATGGGTCAATCCGTATGAAGGACAGAATGAATATCTAGATGCAATGCACGTGTGGGCTAGCATGATGTTCAACACAAATTTTGCAGTGAATTTTTTCTTATACTGTGCAAGTGGAAGCATGTTTAGAGAGTCAATGCGGAACTTGTTGTGGAGAAAGTGCAAAAGAAGGAGTCAAAGTAGAGTATTTTTGTGAAATATATATATGGCAGCTTACGTAAAAATGTATAATTTGCGATATTTTTAATTACTACAGGAGTTTAATTTCCGAGATAGGAAAGCCTATACCTAACACTATTTGCCTCTCACTAAAATTAACAAAACTACTTCAATTATAAACTTTCTCCTCTGCAACAAAAATGTTTTTGCAAGTCACTTTGTTTTTGGAATTGCATAATCGTTTATTTTTGTGCACAATAAAATTGTTCGAGCAATTGTAAGAATTTTAGACTAAACATGAGTTTTCTTGGTCCTCATTTACTTTTAAGACAGTTCAATTCAAAAATATAGTTATATGTCTCGGAATAGAGTAATCCCGCTTGCTAATGTGTCATGTAAATAGCTTAGAATTTCTTTAAGTATTTTAAGAATTATATCTTTAATAAAATTTTGTTTATGTACGCGTCTTAGAGATAACGCCAGTTTACAAGGTGTGGGTGATAATGAGTTAACTTGCAATTCGACCGGTTAACGGTTCTAAATGCTAATTTTAGAAAAAAAACGTCTTATTGTTGGATATGTTTTTAATGTAATGTTTAATACTTCCTAGTCTAGTCAATACAATTTGACATATAGTTTATAAAGAGTAACTTTTGAATAAATTAAAGGTCTGCTTACTACAGCAAATCTTATGTCCAGAAAGTAATACATAAAAGTTTGAATTGAAATCAATTTGAATAGTGTTGAGCATCATCATTTTAATGCCTTCTTTTCTCAAAAGAAGGAACCAGATCACCAATATGTTGGAGGTTGACTACTTTGGGTGTTTTTCTATGTCTTTTTATTCATAGGCTTCCGCTATCCGAAAACAGGATTTTTTTCGAAGTCATAATTTTTCAAAATTTCCGAAACTAAGGATTTGTATGCGTATAAAAATAAATAGTGTCAGGCACATAATAAGGCAAAAAAATTGTAATTAATAATGTAACGTCTGGAAGTTATGGACATTTACAATTTAAATGATTTTCAACATTTAGTGCTGTAAAAGTGCTGTTTCAATGATATAAAAATTTCGGCTATCTTCAAATGACATAACAGATGTAGCCGAACAACTTCTGACCAAAAAAATTTCAAAAAGTTAATTATTTTTAATGCCCTGTTAATTTTAACCGCAATTATCTTCAAGAAGAACCGCAACAACACTGCCATGTACAAAATATATAAGCATATTTGTTTCTCATCAAAAGCAGAACTCATACTGCCGGCAGAGAAAAGGAAAGCGAAACTTCACAAGTATCATTATGTTGCGTCAGTATAACATGCATATGTGTGATGCTGCTGTTTCAACACAAGGGCACGTTCATTGTGCAAAACATACATGTTGTAACCTAAAAGAAAGCAAAGTGTAGACAGCTCTATCTACTTCTACTACTTTCAACCAACTTAAATGTTTGCAGATCTGAATGTTGTGACTTGATGTATTATAAAAAGATGTCTCACTCACAACTTTCTTTTTATCTTGCTTGTACGTGACATATTGTAACGCTTACTGTTTTTATCCATGGTGGCTTTATTACGTTGTGCGCATCATAACAAATTAACACCATAAGCACAGAGACTTAAATGAGTAGGAAACTCAAATGGGAAAGGCATTTTCAATTACTTTTAGTTAAATCTGCTTACATTTAATTCAGTAAACCGAAAATATTTGGTCAAAGTAATCTTCCCATATAAAATGTTTCCCTTAAATGAAAATCGGGCTCCGAAACAATTCCGCAATATCAACTTGTTTCTACTATTTAAGTTACATAATGTAACTTCCCACGTCAATTGCTCGCCGCAGAACAAACTGGGCTTTTGTGGAATACAATACATATGTTGTTTGACTAGTTTGTTATAAAAACGTCTACTAACTCAGCAAATTGGTTCCAGCACACAACCAAAATTAAATCCCCTTTTGAACTCTTTGTTTCAACATAATATGCTATTAGAAGCTTACTAAGCTATGCTCATTTCAGCTGAGGAGTTCGTTTGAATAGAAAATATCCAACACTTAATATTGATATAATAACCGAAAAGTAGGACTTTTTCTGAGCGGGGTCCTCTTAAAAACAAATAGTTGACCACTAACACGTGGAAATCCGCCTTTTTTATTGTATAACATTCTTCCTTAGAAACAAATTTTCTATTTCATACGTATCAAAAATTTATATAATCGCAAACGGATTTCACAAAATATAAAATTTTACAAAATATATTTTATTTCACCAATATAAACCTACTCAAATTTAAGAACTCTGCTTTCTACTTTCAACTAAAATATTGCGAAACCAAAATCATAACCCATTTTTAAAATAATATAAATTGTACCTGAAAAAAGCGTGGACAATTGACGTATGACAGCAGGACAGTTGTATTATCTAGCAATTTGCTCTCAATTTTGACAAGCATAATACGTTAACCAAAGCATTATCTAAAGGAGGTTTCTCACTCCCCATATAACCGTGGGCTTTTCTGTAAGTTCGCATCATCTGATAGAACTTTAGAAGCCGGATATACTGCAAAAAACCCGGTGGAAATTGAACAAACCAGACCAAAGTTATGGGAATTACAAAAAAATCCTTAGCATGGGGGTAAATGGGGGACAGTGCATAATTCAAAATTGATTTTCACCTAAAGGGCCCACTTTTACAGGCAAACCATAATATTTATCCTATACTAGAGACTTTGGAGATGTTTTTAAAATCTTAACCTCGATGGTGTTATCTCGTATTTTTTAATAAATTGATTTTAAAAAATGTGAAAAAATGGCACTGCACATTGGTAAATTGCACCTTACCAGGCGGCCCAAAGGAATAAACAAGGCAGTTTCAATAAAATCTCACTACATTACTTCGCATTGTGTGTCAGACTTAAAGTCACTTGAAGTCTTTTGTGCCCCGCGCGAATGACTGTAGTGAAATTTTATTGAAACTGCCTTGTTTATTCCTTTGGGCCGCCTGGTAAGGTGCAAGTTTTACCAATGTGCAGTGCCATTATTCTCACATTTTTAAAATCAATTTATTAAAAAATACGAGATAACACCATCGAGGTTAAGATTTTAAAAACATCTCCAAAGTCTCTAGTTTCAGATTAATATTTTGGTTTACCTGTAAAAGTGGGACCTTTAGGTGAAAATCGGGTTTGAAAAATGCACAGTCCCCCATTTACCCCCATGCTAAGGATTTTTTTGTAATTCCCATAACTTTGGTCTGGTTTGTCCAATTTTCACCGGTTTTTTGCAGTACATCGGGCTTCTAAAGTTCTATCAGGGTATGCAAACTTCCAGAAAAGCCCACGGTTATATGGGGAGTGAGAAACCTCCTTTGAAAATTTAGCTTCTTGCAAAAATTGTTAATTTTCTAGAAACTAAGAGTAGCCAAGATGCTTACGGAAACGTTCAAGTTTGCATTCAACTATCAGAAAACCTGGTTCTTCTATCTTCCTAAATTTCCTGTTGCGTGGAATAAGTCTTTCACCCAACTAATCTGGACTTTGAATTCCCCTTTAAGAAAACTATTCTGGCACATTCTGATCCTTCTTTTATTTTTACTAGGACTTTCAGCACTCTACTGTCTTATTTTCTTTGGATTTCTTACACCCAGAAAAGACTTCAGTCTATTTCACAGCGTACTGTTTGCAATAAGTTTTCTACTTGTATTTGTAATTTGCTTGTTTCTCTGTTTGCTAGAACAACAGCATCAAGCCATTTTGGCTGGATGCAATCAACTGTTTAAATTAGAATCCATACTAGTAGATGTATATCGTAAGGCTGGACAAGCTTCTCCAAAGAAAAAATATGTACATTTTGAATTTATTATGCTAGTAATGTCATTTGTAGGCGTGATGCTACCACTTGGAATGTATATAGGAATTTTAGTACTTAATTTAGACGCGCCATATTTTTTTCTTGAAGCTTATGTTTATGGAGATCCAACCCAAAGGACTTTTACCCAAATTGTCCAGCAGACTGTGATTCGAATTATTTGTTATTCTCCAGGTGCTTTTGAAGTACCTCGAACCCTAACATTTTTCTTGTCTCTGATGGTTGTGTTTTGCAACAACTTGTTCGTTATTTTGGAAATATACCAACACCACGTAAAGAGTTTATATGTTTCAAGACATTTTTATATAATGCTAACTATTATATTCCGCTTGTTTGAACCATTTTTAACTCAAATATTGTACGTCACACTTAATATTCCATTTTGGATTGTAGTTTTCTTGTCATGGATTTGTGTTAATGGAGATAGTTTTCTTCCACCCTTGTTTAGATCGGGTGCATTTTTTGTTTTGTTTTGTTTGCTGCTAAGTTTACTAGTAATAGTTCTTAAGGCCATAAAACTTACTACATTGTTCCAACAAACTGTGCATAATTTAACAATAAATAGCAATCGGTTGTTTATCAGTCATAGAACTAGAAAAGCAAGGATATTGTGGAAACAGTGTCAAGCACTGGAGTATATAAAATTCAAATATGGTCAGTTTTTTAATATTACTGAAGATTTTGTTATGGATTATTTCTACCTGCTTACACAAAGAAGTTTTGATGTGATACTGGTTTCTGATTTTAAGTAATTATATTGTATCTGTATGACTAGCAATCAGCTTAAAGCTGTATACTAAGAACTTTATGTTTTTGTCCTAATATAACAAGGAATCAAATAAAATTTATCTGTACTTAAAAGAAACAGCAATGTAAACAATGCTTTACAAGCTTTCAAAATCATAAAACGTAAGTAATCAGGCATTTAACTAATCAGTAAGCAACCCTCATTCCTTATTTTCAATTTGATTGGTAAACTATTTTGCGGAATATTAATTATTTAAAATGTCCCAAGAAGTTCAGTAAATTTTATCGATTTTCCGTTAGCCGAGAAATATAATTATATAGCTAACTTTCAGTTATGTGGACCTTATCCACATATTTAGTATTCTGGGTTGAACTTAATAGGTCTTCAACGATTTCTTTAAATTCCGCGTGTTAATATTTTGAGTTCAATTTTTGACCAGCAATAATCAAAGTGTCAACAGTGTCATGTGTCATATTACAGGGAATGTGTTTACGCCGAACATTTCACTTACTTTCGACTTCACTTGTATGGTAATAATTGCTTTTATGCTCATAGATTAGCTATATTAAACATAGACAGTTAAGTTATCCAACCATTAACAATCATCATAACTAAACCTATAATAAACACAATAAAGTGTAGTTGATAGAGGAGCCATAGTTGTGACTTTTGAATAATTTTTACTTCTAGCACAAAAATGCCAATGCAAGTGTTTGAAAATATATTAGTTATATATATTAATATGATATATGAAGTATCTTAGATGAGCACAGAGCAGGTTTAATATAATATAGAAAATTTTCAGACAATACCTTAATAACAATTTACTAACCAAACTTTGATAGCAGACTATTCAAGTATAATGGCTTTCACAGTAGTTTGCTGGAAACTGCTTAGTGCGCTAACAGAGCTACAACAACTTTCTTATATCATCACCGCTCGTTCCGGGATATTAGATATAATGCACTAGCATTTTCCGCCTCACACAAAATAACTGAAACTGGAGACGTAAAAAATTGTGGACACTCAATGCTTCAAATTATCCACTTTAAATAATCTTTAAACTCATGAATCAGGAAAGCATACAAAATTGAATTTACATTAACCATTAAACATTAACTATTACAGTTAACCAGCAACTGTGCAAGAGAAACTAAAACGGTAAAAACATTAAATTGATTCAATTCATCATTATCTAGAGAATACGCTTGTAATTTGCGATAAGGTTGTGTATTGGGCGCGGTAAACGTTTCAGGTTTTTAGCAAGTAATATGAACGCTGAGCAATTTACATGTAACATGTATTGATATTCTTGAAATAATATATTGAAATGTCGAACACCAGTGGCTCTGCATGCTTCTGGAGATTGCCAGTTCCGCTAAACAGTTCGATTGCAAATCATATAAACTGGTATATTATGTAAAATCTGGAGGTATGCAACCATCGCACGTCTAACACATGAATGAGCTTTTTGTTGGCATACAAGCAGACTTGTTTTGAAATATTTATTAAATTGGCTTCACGCTGTTTGAATCTTTCTACGGTAAATCAGAAAAGCTACGTCAAAGAACAGAATTAAGTCTGACACCTTTCTGTATTTCAGGGTTGTATTCCAATAATGTGTAAATCCTCTAGATATGATGGGTTTTAAGTCCTCTAGATATAACTATCTAATTCTGGAACATATTATTACATTCAAATTTTATTGACAGCGCTTTAGTAGAAGTCACAAAATTTCTTCACCTTTTGCCAGGTTTACTTTTTGTGTTACAAACGTCTACAAAATGAACTTGAAATCTCACAAAAATGTATAAATGTCCTTGGATTGCTACCACAGGTAAATTACAAATTATTCAAAATCACTGAAGCATATTGATGAAACAAACTATGCAACATGCAGCAACAATGTTTTTTATTAAGATACTCTGCCATTGCAAAATTGTACATCTTGAATGTATAACACGCAACACAAGGATGCAATAGATGCATAAAGGTCTTCAATTTGGTTAAACTAAAACATTTAATTTACATTTATTACATAATTAAATATTACGAGACCAATGTGATCGTAATCAAAAACTGTGTTTTGTTGTTGTAACAGTTTACTTAATTTAAAACAGTTTTTGTAAGAAAAATCCGTAGCATAAAAGTTGCTTAAATCCCCGCCACTAACGACAATTTGTCTGTATGAAACTTTTTACAATCAAATTTCTTTAAACAAATTATCTTATAAATATTTGATGCATGAAAATTCAGGTGTAAATCATTAACCCACTTATGGAATACTTGCACATAATCGACAACTGAATTAGAAAAAGGTAAAAGCAAAAATATAGTGCGTACATTTTGCAAGCGTATTCGATTCCGGTTTCCCTTATTTAGTAGAAAAAACAACAACCTACTTCCAGTAAGAAACTACTTCATTAGATAATGCAATATTGAAAAATTCAACATAAATAAACAAGGATATGAGAAAAATAATTTAGCCTTTGGTCAAATTTCCTAATATATTCAGATACTTGTTTTACATAGTACATTCCATCGTTTTAATTTTCAATTGACAAGTACATGTAGAAATGTAAAAACGGCTGAAAAATATGTACCTAACAAAATAACAAAAAAAGACCTACCAAACAAAATAATGAATCACTTATAACAAAGTAAACACATTATGTAACTGCATTTTTTGTACCCATTTTGTAACCAAATTCATACCTATGAGTCTTGATATGAAGATACTTTGTTTTATTTAAGAAACTTTCTTAAATAAAACTTTCTTATTCTCAACAGCACAATATTGTGTAATTGCTTCACGAATAACTGCCTATTAATGTTCCGTTTGGAACATGCTGAAACATAAGATAGTGTTAAAATAACAATCCTACAATATCACGTACGCATTCATATCAATTCCACACATCTGCTCTGGTTCTGAAATCCTTTCAATCAAACCCAAACGTGTCTCTTCGTAACGCAGTGAATATAATACCACGCAACCTGTCTCCTGTTGCTCACTCACTTTCTACAGTTGGAAGAGAAAGCATGCTCTCCTTTTTTTGGATAAAAACAAAAAAAAACCTTTTTAGCCACTGTGCTTTCTGAATAGCATAATGGAAAGCGTTTCTCAACCGTTGAATCATTCTTTTTGGGAACGTTTTGGTAAAGAACATTTGCGCTACAATACTTCAGCAACAGTTGTCGTTCAGTTACTGTGGTTACATGTAAATCATTTCTAAAGGGGAAGTATTGGAAATTGCAATAGTGATTTTAATTATCTCTACGTATACGCATATGCAAAGTGTTACAAACTTGTTTGTGAGAAACCTAGCAGTGGCGGATTTGCTAGTAATTATATTTTGTGTTCCGTTTACGCTAATTGCCAATATGTACACCCGTAAGTTAGGAAGGATTTCAATGTATTCTAGAACTAAAAAGGTGTTAAGTGTGACTTTTTTAAATTACAGCTTGGGTATTTGACATCATACTTTGTAAAACCTTACCATACGCACAAGGTGTTTCCGTTTCCTCTTCAGTGCTTTCTCTGGTTGCCATTTCAGTTGACAGGTAAACACTTTTCCGATGTCTTGAATTTACTGTGATACATAGAATTACAGACTTAAAAGTTATACTTTGAAAATTATTTTAGATTCCGAACTTTGTATCATCCTAATCAACAACCTTATGGCTTTTCCAAATCTCAAGTCAAACTTGTAATCTATTTCATCTGGATCTTCGGTTTAATAATGACGTCCCCATGGCTCTGGGTGTTTACCGTTGAACACATAACTGACTCTGAGAACATAACGTATCCTCACTGTGTTGAAAAATGGGAAACTCCTCTTTATGGAAAAATCTACTTCGTTTTTGTACATCTTCTGCTGTGCTTTCTAATTCCTCTAATTGTTATCACGGTATTGAGTGTTGTGATTTGGCTAAAAATTAATAATTTTCGACAAGATTTACACCAGCTTCAAAGAAACAGTTTTACTGGGGTTTCAAAAATGTTATGTGTTATTTCGGTGGTATTTGCAATAAATTGGATTCCTCTGTATATTCTTATGTCAAAAATTAAACTGTATGATGATAATGAAGTGGACCAGGAGAATATGAGTTTTGGGCACTCTCTAATTCCAGCAGCACAGTGGATGGCAGCATTCAACAGTTGTGTAAATCCTGTTTTGTATGCGTTTAGTAGCAAGCAATTTAGGGAATGTGTGCAAAATTATAGGGATGAGTTAAAAAGTGCATTCTCACATATGTTTTCTCTGCCAATAAACGCAATTGTTTAAAACAGTAATTAAACAATGGAATTCGTCGCTGTTTTGTAACGCTACTTGTAAATTTTTAGTTTCCGTAATGTATAAATTTGACAATTACAGAAGTATTATGTTAAAATGTTTTATCTGTAGGTTTACAAGTTTTTATAGGTTAGCAAATACATTTCTAATAAATTTTGGAAGAAGTAACAATATTGGTCGCCTTTTGGCGCAAGTTCATGTGTGTTACCTAACGTGCTTAGTTTTTTGAGTACCTTTTACTATTATGCCGATTATAGTCAATGGAAACAAATAAAAAAAGTTATCTGCCTAAATGTACAACATAAACGTTTTCAAACTTTTTCTAAACTTTGCATTAGAGGAATTTACCACCCGTTGCGAATTTAAAAGTAAATTCTTTCATGAACATCGGCATGCTAATACGTACACAAGGTATATACAAAGACATCTTTGCATATCATAATGCCGTTTTCACATTTAATTAGTTAACATAATTAGGACTAAATGCGGGCAGTCGGTACTGGTATACACTGATACATCCAAAGTGCAAACAAATTTATTGTGAATGCGCAAAGTGTTATTTGTTTTCTATTTAAAAAGTTTTAACATAAATTGGCATGCAGCTGTGTTCAGAATAGGGTTTTTGAATTCATTCACCCCGCCAGTGATTGACTTGTTCTCTAAAGACCTCAATTACATGGTGACCTTACCTATCTTTCAGTTACGTAAATTGGGGACAATCACCTTTGTATACCACTTGCTTCAGTGTTCTGTTTTCGCTTAGGACAATTTAAAATACTCACCAACACTTAAAAGAGTTCAAATGTTCACTTTTTAGGTTAAGTTGCTTGTAAGTTGAACTCGGTGGCGGTCACAATAAAACTACAAGTTGTGGAAAGAATGAGAGCTGAAGAGGACTTCCAACAGCTCCGACTTCATCACCTCACAGAACATCACAGTCTGGAAAGCATTTTCGTCTTGTATATCACCTTACAGTATTATGGCGAAGCGGTTTACCAAACCGAAATCAGTTTGAAACGTAAGTACACTTTCTTCTATGTATTGGGTTACGTATACATACTGTCTTGATTTTTATATACTTTAGAATCTAAAGTTTGGATGCCTTTAAAGATTCTCGATAACTGAAATTCTACTCATTGTTTTCCTTCCCGTTTGGAATATTTTTGTTCCAATAAACAATGCAAAAAAGCGATTTAAGCCAAGAAAAAATGTTTTTGTACACTAATACAAAAAAGCTGATGTATGAGTTTTGTAAACATGGAACATCTGTAAAATCTTCAAACTGCATATTTTACTTGAAAACATACTCAAGCATGTCTGAGTGAAGCAATATTTTTTATGCTTAAAATAAACAAAGCCTTAACATTTTTCTCTGAAAGATGGTAAAACACTCAGCGGTTAGTAATAATTTGAGTGATGTCTTAGACCAAATATAACCATAACCTGGGAAAAGTTCAGCAAGGACCATTTTTACTCATTCGTGTTTTTACCTTTTCTTTTTCAATCTACATTTTCCACCTAATCATAAATCTTTACATGATTTACAAAATCGCAATAAAAACCCTGCAGATATTGATTTTTTCAAGCGTACTACTTAATAAATTCATAACTAGCACATTTCGTATTATTCTCACAGTTTTTTGTGCTATTTGCCACCTTGGCAAAAATGCCTTTCTCCGTATTATTTGAGGTTTGTTTGCACAGATTGGCACATATATTAAATCTAAAATACGTTTCAATAAATAACTTGTTTGCTCAGATTTGTTTGATCCTAAGAACCCAAGAAATTTCTGCATAATGTGGGTTATGCAATAATATTTATTAAAAATTTGTGGGGCTTCCCAATTCCGAAAGTGACAAAATTAATATTTTTGCACGGTGCCAAAAGTGAGTATATTTCCCTGTAATCCTATTTCATCACCACACCACGTGAATTGCTGATTTGTGCTGAATAAATATGCTCTAAAACAAAATATTCAATATTCGCGTGTAACAACATCACGAAAAGTAATTTTGTCAGATCTTGTAAGAAAACGTTTCTGAAAACCTGCGAAGTAAAACCCACGTAATAAATTTATTAGGGATTCTGATTCTGATAACAAATGTTATTTCTTACGCTGCGTTAATGCTAATCCTTACAAAGCAAAAACATGTAGACAAGCGCGTGCATGCTTCTGAGAAAATCACTGCGGCTGAAGTCTACAGCTCATCAGGTGGGCATATTATATAATAACTTGATGAATATAGTACTTGATATAAAACTTGGTATCAAATAACCCAGTAGCATTAGATTCCCTATAAAAGCTTGGACATGCTAGGAAAAGAGCGGTTAAATTCAGAGAATTTTCCGACATGCAATACGTTCAACTCAAATCAAGAACGACAGTATTGGTTTTTACAGTTGTTTGAAAGAAAAGGGAACCAAAAAATCAGGAAAAATAATTTCGTTTAGCGTAGTACTTTATAAAGCAGAAACAAGAAACAACACGACAGTTAAGAGAACTTGTTAAAGTAAAAAGTTGCAAACGTACAAATATGATTACATTAAAGAACAAGTACTACTAAATACTAGATTTTTATAACTTGTTTTGTATTAAAATTGTCATGCATGCACTTTTAAACTTTATATTTGTGTGCTCAATTATTGCCATAATGAGTGACGTTTGTAAAGAACATTTTGTAAGTAGATTCCATGATTAAGGGCCAAAAAGCTGATTTATTTAAAGTAATACCTATGTGTTCACTGTTATGTTATACTTTTTAAATTAAATTATTTGTTTTTCACTCCGATATTTTGCTTTCACTAAATACGCAGTCGTAAAACGGAATCATAGGACTGCTTAGAATTTGTTGAACATTTGCATAATATGTGGATCATTGTACTTATCATCACAGTGTCAAAAATTGTTAAAAACTTACATTGTGCTTCAAATCATTATGTAAATATGTCACTATTTTCATTGTTTTGCATTTAACAAGAATTCAAACTTTACATCTAAAATAGTTCATTGTGTTTATGTTTATAAAATACTTAAAGATACTATAAAAAAGTGAATCTGGTACAATTAGTAAAAATGTGAACATCAACAAAGGAAAAAGTTGTAGTGATACTTATTTCTTTTTATCAGTTAGAAATTCGAACCGTTATAGAAATGTAAGCATTTATAGCCATTTGGACTAATGAAGACTACACGCCAGCCGCAACTTCGGCAGAGCGTCTATTCAAAAATGTTGAAAAACAAGATAGACGCTGAAATTTACACGGACTTGATGTGCTCCTTTCTCTACGGAAGGCATGACAAGACTGCTGGAGAAAAGGAAGAAGTGTACGGATTTCACTATACTGACTGTT
>CM056170.1:51632139-51748139 GCA_029691765.1 Entomobrya proxima
TAACAATTTTAAGGAAAACAATCAAACCTAACACTTTATCAAACTTTTGCAACAAACAAATGAAAATCTTGAGTTTTGTCTGCAGACTTTGATACCTTTCTACATTTTTCTTAGAAAATGATTGAGCTACTATATATTGCGATTCTTTCTCAAACCTCCCTGTGAGTTCTAAAAGTTGCAATAGTAAACTCAATAATAATGCAGTACCGTATAAATATCTAAGACTCGAGCAAGCGCGTATTATTATGTGCATAGCAACACTCAAATATCTTTCTGTAGGTGAATCAGACAAGACCAATCCCAGAAAAGTAAACTTGCTAGAAAAATCAATTAGCTTTGGCGATATCCTGAATTTATAACTGATCAGAGGATAAAGTATGGATCTCAGTCCCATTGCAAATAAAACAATATTCCATGTCCATGAAGCGTAGCGTTCCTATAAAATATAAGTTTAAAAGCTCAGGAAACCACAGATCCAAGCATACAAAATATAATTCTTGGCACCTTAGCAAATGTAGAAGATTCTCTCTTGGGGAACATTCCCTGAAGTTGTTCAACATTTTCTAAAGGCTTGAGAATAGATCTTTTGCGTTTTATCTGTACAAACACAATCAACAGCAAATAACTGTGACAACTGATTCTAGCAAAAAAGTTAAGGAATATTAACGTTTCATTTCGTCCTATTTCTTTTAGGTAGACTTGCTCAAAATTGTGCCAAAGATAGCAGATCCCATAGTAGACTTGTGCCAATGTCTGAAGAGTGTAATATATCTAAATTAAAAATTATATTGTTATTAGTATACTTGTTATAATGAATAAGTAGCTGGAAACTTTTACCAGTAAGATTTTAGATTCCTTTAGTTCAGGTTTTCCTTCTTCACAAAAACAAATTTTGTATGGAGAGCAGCCAAAAATTGCGGCCCACTTGTAGTATGTGTGAATATACATAGGCTTGCTGAAGGCCTGCCGACTTGACATTTCGAAATCCTCATTTGTTTCACGGGAGCCTTTTCTATACAACATATTTCATGTGTAATAGTAGGGTAATAGCTTCTTAGTATTAGCTGTAGAAATACATTAGGCGAACTATTCGCCCACGTTTACAAAGTTTGAATCGATTTTTCAAAATATTGTTATGGTAACATCATCCACAACATTGTAAAAACAATAGCATTTAAATCAAGCAGAAGTTTGAAAATAGCAACGGAAAAATACATTTGATGCACAAATAGCCACGCTGCTAATTCCATATGAATATGTTAACACATGAAATAAAGGGACTAATGTGTCGAACTGGTTTATAAAGATATAAATCTTATAAGAAGTTTATAAAACATCCAAACTGGTTTATGGTATAATTTGGGTAACTGCCTCTGTTATAATTACAAATGTTTATTAGTCATGGATAGAAAGGTATATTAAAATCACTCCCTGAAAAAACAGGCACGAACGTCGGTTTGGAAGAACCGAGCAATTATTTATTTTGATCGATATTGTAAACGAATAATATTGTGGGAATTGGATGTAATGGTTATGTTCAGTAAAATGTGGTTAATATAATTTACGCTTGCACGCCTTAGAGGAAAGGGTGTGGATGGTTTGGCAAATTTGGGGAACAAATAAACCAAGCTAAGTTTATTTGTCTCAAGTGCATTATTAGTTTCATCTGTATTGCATACTTTATCGCATAACATCGCGGTACAAGTATCCATGATAAACCCTTAGAGAGTGCTTGAGAAGTCAAATCCGCATCAAGCTGCTAATTAAATCCTCTACAAAATTATCGAAACAAACTTCTATTTTCAAGTTATCAGAAATCACAATTAAAATATTAAAATACTCACTAAAAGTCTGCTTGCTTCAGTTTGTGTTGATTGGTGTAGAGCATATCAAAACAGAGTGTGAATATCAATATATATATTTTGTTAAAGAATTGAGCATACTTTCCTGTAAGACAACCCATATTGGCTTATGTACTCCAAGCGTCAATATATAACATGGCCTTGAACTGTTAAAAAAGGAGAATTGTAAGCATAACTATTTTTAGCGCTTTCAAAAAGAAGACATATCGATGGCAACTTTTCTATAAGAAAAGCCACCTCTTAAGATTTGTGCTATATGATTTTTTCACAAACTTCGATTTGTGCTATATGACTTTTTTCACAGATTTCAAATGATGCTATATGATTTTTTGGGGCAATTTGAACTGATAGTGCCAGAATATGTTTCAAAATCTCCTGATCATTTTGGTACCAAAAGTTCATTTTGCCCCAAAAAGTCATATAGCACAAATCGAAGTTTGTGAAAAAATCATATAGCACAAATCGTAAAAGGTGGCTTTTCTTATAGCACATCCTGGAAAGTTGCCATCGATATGGTTTGATGATTAACGGATGTCCGATAAGTAAAGTCACAAAATTCACAAGTCACTGGAAGATCTTACAACACAATCCACGGACATTAACTAAATTGTAATTAGGCACATGTAACCTTTAGTACTTACTGAAAAAAACCCATGCTATTTTGATTTGTCAGTGAGAAGTTGTAGCAAATTATTAATAAGTCTATATTTCAATTTCAGCTAGGTATTTCTCGAAAATGGACGAATTGGACGTTTGTATTCTAACTTTGTTAAAACCTTGTATAGCAACGTGTTGAAACCAGGTGTAACTGTAAACTGTGAAAACCCATTTTAACATAGTGTACTAACCCAAACTAGTGCCAAACCTATGACATTGTTCCCGCCACGCTCAAGAATTTTGATGATTCTGATGACTTTTCATTGATACTTTCGTAAACAAACTACAGCGTGCCATATTTAAGCTGTTTAGTAGTAAGGCTAGAGTAGATCTGGATACGATTTGGTTTCGTTTCCGATATTATGAATGAAAAATTATCATCATTATCATCAAAATCCAAGATAGAGGTTTGAGCGTGGCGCGAACAATGTCACACGGTTTGGTAATGTACACGCAAATATTCTAAAGTTTACAAGAGTTATCTTATATATATTCGTCTAATGTTTTGGCACACAGTGGCAGTTTTGAATAAACGCATTTAAACTCACCAGGACAGTTTTATATACACGCGAGCAGTGCAGTGGACACATAAAGTCAGAGTTGGTCCACTGGAATTCCCTTGCATATTGCAATTTTTTTCCATAGAAAGTCTAAAGCAGATATATACTACATTTCTTAGAAATTTGAAAGTTTCTAAAAACTTAGTTACGGAACTTTAAAAATTTCTTCATCTTTCGTGACGTTGATCTAAACAGTATCAGTGCTTTGCTAATTACACGGATTTTAGCACATATTTTTTCAAGGATTAAAATCTAGTTTTGTAATAGCAATTTTATTGTTATCGATTATTTTAAACTTACTTGGAAAACCAGAACAATCCAGGTTTTCACATGTAAATTCTAATATGATCACTTTGAATAAGCGTGTATGCCAGCAATGAATTGATAGGAGAACATTTTAAAAGCATATATGTTAGCTAAAGCCATATAATGCTTTAAGTTGCTGCAAAGCTACCGGAAATATGGGCTTAACCATACACGTTGTAAGGTTTTACCTTACTACACGCTTCTTCACCGTCCGCCTTCGCCGTTTTGTCGTGTGGATTCTCTTTGGCCAGTCATCAGCCCTAACCAAGGCCAACATTTCCATCAGTACCAGACCAGTAGCAGCAGCATAACACTATTTACTCAGACTGAGCGTCTCAACTCAAGTTTCTGTTTTCCTTTAACCAAGCTCTGGAGCTGCAACTCAAATACTTTTTCATCCGCACTCCAGAGCCCATGTTATAAATACAGCAGCAAAGCTGCACCACTGTCAACATTCTCTTTTGCTCCACATGCTGGCAAAGAGCTCTGCTAGGGATGCAGATTTCCCCGTGACTCTTTGGACAGAGTCATGCGCATGAGCTCTTACCAGGTTTTAAGGATGTTCACTTTCTACTTTCTTGTATAATAAAGCCGTGACTTCTGTATAGTTCAGTACATACTTAAATACTTGGCCTTTTACCTGCGACCTTTTATTTAATGCTCTACACATGTGCGAAGCGTAGTATTGCCACACACTACAAAGCATACTACCCCACAACGTGTATATCATTTTCTAAAGGAGATTAACAAATTAAAGAAGCTTATGCAACCAAAATGTTTAATTAAAGCTAGATGGTTTGCATGGAAGATTAATCAGGCTTTTCAATTTTTTTAACCGACTAGTATAGTCTAGTCAACCGTATAGTTAACCGTATAGGTATAGTTAACCGTAGACTGCCGTTGAGGCAGTCTACGGGGCTTATTATTTATGTTCTCTTCAACCCTTAACTTAATAATATATTTTTAGGAAATTCTAATGCAAGTAGATTTTTTGTGTATATTTATATAATTCCCACCTACTGCGAGGCCTATTTGAAGGAAATTGATTTTTATTTTTAGAATAAGAGACAATTTAAAGCATTTGTTTTGTAAATGCGCATAAACCTGGTGAACCACTTCGTACAGAAGTTCTTGTCGTTAACGCAAATTATAACTTTTTATGATATACAGTACTACCAACGTGGTAACAACCTACCATCAAAATATGCTGTCCCGCGCCGTGAAGCCGTACATATATGCAATAAATGCATTCGTGCATTCATGCGCATAAATGCGTTTTCGTGGCTAATATCTTTCTAATTCAATTTCTCCGACCTAAACAACCTAAAATAATGCAACTTCGAACGATATGTGTTTCAGTTCACTCTGTATACATTTCCTAGTTATGAATGCATCTTAAACTAAAATGAGCATATAATTCTAATTAAAAAATTTATTTGGCAACCTTCTAAAATATTTTAGACAAAAATGGTTACAAATTGACAAATTTCGAATTAGGAATTTTTTCTCAGGTCTGTCCATTTCCAGCTATGCATATTAACTCATGCGTTTTCAAACCTGTACAAACTTAACCAAACATTCTGCTCTCTTTTACAAAATACTTTGTAAATAAACACACAATGCTAGACACAAAACTAGTCACTCGAAAGCGGAAGTTTTTTGTTGTAAATTCTCCACGTGCCTTTCATTAGGTAGCTCTAGGTAGAGCGCGATAAGGTACTTCTAACTCAACGTTTCATTCTTCTGTCTTTTATGGACTATCTTCAGGTACTGAAAACTCTTTTTCTTCCTACTGTTTATACACATAACCAGGGATGCAAAATCTGGGCAGCCTGGCAGCCTAGCTGCAATGAAATTTTGAAAAACTGGCCAAAATTAGGGAAATTTAAAAAAAAATTGTTGAAGAAGTAGTACTAGTAGTACTTAAAGTTAGGGAAATTTTGCTTCCGGCTGCCGGGAAATTTTGAGGTCCCGGAAGATATTGCATCCCTGCACATAACTTCCTGTTTCCTGAAGTATCCGTTCTTTCCTTTAAAGCTTATTCACACAAAGTACTCTGTATCGGTCAAACGCCACAATTTGAACACTTGGATATGAATAAAATAAAAATTACTTTGATTTCCCTGATAGTAATTTCCTTAAAAACCTGTTTTCAACAACCCAAAGTATTGAAAGATTGCTCTAAATACAACAAATATGCGCAAATCTTTAACTGCTACCGTGCCCAAGTTGATAATCTTTCACCTAAACTGTCAACTTTTCGAATTGAAAATCTTGACGAAATCCTGTTGCAGTTTACAAATAACTGCAACCCATTTTTCAACATAATGAACTATGTTGAAGCTGACATTACACCGTTACATATTCCCTTTATCATTGAAAACATTCACAAACGCGTGGCAAAAGAAAATTATAATAATACGCGTCTCAATAGTTTACGCGTAAGCAATTACAATGCAAAGATACTTGGCGACATAAGAGCGAGTGTGTATACACATGGAACATTTTTCCATAACAAACTGATATCGCGTTCTTGGTGTGGCGTAGTACAAGTTCACTTGTTTATTCCGGATATTCTGTTAGAGCCATGGAAATGGAATCTTTACATGAGATATAACGGTTTACCAACTGTTAATGGTCACCTTAGTCTGTTTGAGTTGTCAATTCCAATGTATCATTTTATTTTCCCACTATTTGAAAAAGAAGGGTACTGGAGATTGGTGTGCGAATGGATATTTAGAAAAGTTAAACACGCGGTCGAGTCTCGTAAAACTAGTAATTTGCCAAGTGTAGAAGAAAATTTGGGTTTTATTATAGCACCTGTAATTCAGTCGAATGGCATTGTGCCAGAAATATTTCTATTAGAGTTTGATCATTTCTCTGAAAATTGCATGGTAGTACACTTACACATAGCCACGTTTTCCAAAATGCTTTTGCAACCCATTATTGCTCGGGAGTTATCCAGACAAACACAAATTGCAAAACTGCTTGACTATGACAGTATAGTATCGCACTACCTACTTCTATCTAAAGTGAAAAAAGAAGAACAAAAAACCAAATTTCAAACCCGCTTGGATCGTTTTTATTACTCTGTTTCCAATTTAGTTGAACATTTATTAGGAAATTATTCGTATTACATTTTTCATCAAGATTTTTGCTACTTTGGCCAAAGTGGACAAATGTCAGTAACTTTTGAATTGTTTATCTAGAGGAGAACTTAATGTATATATCAGTTTGAAAGAAGACGTTCCGCTTAACAATAACAGATTCCAATTAATTGTTGCAAATCAATTAAAACGATTTCTATTTGTTGCTTGTGGTCAGCGCGGTTTAAATCCTTTTCCTTTTAGTGAGCTGTACAATATCTTCGATAAATATATTTGGTCTGCCATATTGACTGTAATAACCTTGCTTGCACTTACAATTACAAGATCACTGCAAATACGCAAGTATTCATTTAACTTTTCTGATAACGTCTTTCGTCTAACAAAAATACTTTTGGAACAAGGGGATCCCTTTCAAGCTTACATGGAAAGAAACTCCAACTTTCGAATTTTGTTGTCCGGGCTATTTCTGGGAGGTATGGTTTTAAGTAACGCGTACAAAAATGATAATGTTTACAACATGGTCTTACCAAGACTTCCTCAGCTTTATCAAACACTTGATCAATTAATAGCTGACCGTGCTTCGATTTACAGTCAGGTAGTAATAAATGTTGTTTTTCAAAATCAGCTTTTTCAACCCATAAAACGTAACATGTCTTCAAATCATTCCTTTTACATTTCAACCAATATCGGATTTAACATTGACGCGACAACAGACGTATTAAACCAAATGATAAATTATGTGATGAAGCATATGGAAAAATTTCAGGATAAGGATGATATAAATAATTCACAAATTCCAATTTTTAAACTTTGGCGAGCTTCAAAACTTCACCCAAATATTAGGCGTGAGATTTTAAACACAACAAATTCGCTAAGGCCCCTAACACCATTTGGTTGGTTAAACGTTAATAATATTAAAATCATGGGCCAAGTTTTACCACGTTTAGTTCAACATTGGCAAGAAAAATTGTATGAAGAAACTTTGATGGAATGTAAAAACAGTGCGATAGTGTTACCAGAATATTTATCAGCAGAATACATAAAGAAACTTAAGCGCTCTGGAAAGCATTTAGCATCAGTTGGAAAAGACGTATTTACTAACCCAAACATTGGAATCGAGGTTTCGGTCTATGGCGCAAATTCCATTTTGCACTCTGCAAAACAAATAGTTGAATCTGGAATTGTAAATTGGATATCGAAAGGTGAGAACCTGACAGAAATGTCTGGTCAAGAGGTATCACCAGAACCTCAAAGTGCTTCGTTAAGTGGCAATATTATTGTTATATTTGTAACTTACGGAATCGGTTGCGTATTTAGTCTATTTCTCTGTGTATTTGAGTTTCTATCAAATTTTGATTTTCAGGACAATTGGTTTGGTGTTGCTACTTTTAAATTGGACAAAATTTTTATAAAATCGACAAAACGTTTACTGAAATCAGTTAAGGAGTTAGCAGATTCATGCAAGTGCATTTGGATAAATATAATCATTAAACTAATGAACTATTTTAATTATTGCTACAGTATAGTACTTAAAATTCTATTTAAAAAAGGTATGCAGATTAACAACGTTTGTCTTAAATGATCTACCTGACAGCACTTTTAACCCAAGTTAACTTTTCACTTGAAGAAATAAATCAATATTTATAGTTGCATGTATCAATTAAATTAACTTTTCATTTCTAGAAAATAAAAAAATATAAAAATTTTCTTTTGTCTGCATGTGTCTGATTTATTGTTCACTTGACCAGTTTGGACATTTTTCCAGACTTAATCTCCATTGGCCTGAGTTTCCGTTGGGCCATCATTCATCCATCCAAAGAGCCATCATCTTTATGGTTTTTACACTGACAAATGGCATGCCTTGCTTTGTACAAAGAGAAACATCCATGGTAAAGCATTAAAAATGCGCGCTGCTGAAGACGATTAGATGAATATAAACATAATAATAATAGATTTAACCTGGTCTAGAGCCGATTTAACCTTGGTCTAGAGCCGATTTAACCTGGTCTAGAGCTGATTTAACCTGGTCTAGAGATGATTTCTGGTCTAGAACCGATTTAACCTGGTCTAGAGCCGATTTAACCTTGGTCTAGAGCCGATTTAACCTGGTCTTGAGATGATTTCTGGTCTAGAACCGATTTAACCTGGTCTAGAGCCGATTTAATCTGGTCTAGAGCCGATTTAGCCTGGTCTAGAGCCGATTTAACCTGGTCTAGAGTCGATTTAGCCTGGTCTAGAGCCGATTTAACCCGGTCTAGAGCCGATTTAACCTTGGTCTAGAGCCGATTTAACCTGGTCTAGAGATGATTTCTGGTCTAGAACCGATTTAACCTGGTCTAGAGCCGATTTAATCTGGTCTAGAGCCGATTTAGCCTGGTCTAGAGCCAATTTAACCTGGTCTAGAGCCGATTTCACCTGGTCTAAAGCCGATTTAACCTATTCTAGAGCCGATTTAACCTGGTCTAGAGCCGATTTAACCTGGTCTAGAGCCGATTTAGCCTGGTCTAGAGCCGATTTAACCTGGTCTAGAGCCGAGTAGCCTGGTTTAAAAATAAAGTCTACAGACAGAAACACGGACACCGACATCTGCAATAGCTCCTCTGCTGAAGCAGCGAGCTAATAAGAATACAAGACAAAAGCAAGCTTATCACTTTGTCGATTATTGTAGTAATTGCTGTTTCAGTACTTAAAAGGCTTAATGATACGACGACAGTACCAATTCAGAAACTGCTTATCGCTTTGACGCTCATAACGCTCGTAACTACTACGTTTTTCCAATGACTCAAAAGCGTCCAAAATAGTTCCTCATATAAGTCAAGCCTATAGGTTCTATATTAAAGCATATTGACAAAGTAATGTTTTATCAATTGATAACAGTTGTTTGATGTAACGCAAACACGACATAATAGTCAGGGTTGTAATGATAAGAAAACTGGTGTTCAAGGCTGTACATGTTCGCGTGCTTATAATCTAATGATCATGCATCATGTGCTGTGATGAGTAATCACAAAGCAGCGATAAAAAGCGATAAGACAGATTGTGGTTTGTAACCCATATTGCAAATAACCATATGATCTCTCTTCACTTGCGAATTTGTCTTGTGCTGAAACATTAAATTTAGGCTTTAAAAGTAATTTCTGAATACATTTTGCAAGATGGGAATGTTTCCGTTTAAACTTGTATTTGGCTTAGGTAACACTAAAATAGAATTTATGAAAATTTCCTTAAAACATGTTTGCTCCAAATTTATCATTTTATTGCGTTGTATTGACAGTCATCTCCTGGTTTGGAATATCCAACGCCCAGCAAAGCAATTTTACCGCCTATCTAAACGATAGTATAAAGGGTTACACTACATGGCTAAAAGAGAATTTGAAAGATCCATCTGAACCTATTCAGCAAGCTATGAATATTGCATCTTATCCAACAACTACTGCTATTGTGCTCAATTGTGAACTGCGGTGAAACACCTTCTATTTTATTCTTTGTATCTAGCAAAAGAAAATTTTTAGAGGAATTTACATTCTTCAATTTTAGAAACCAATCAATCCGTGGTCACTCTGTGGCTTACGTTGAGGATGTACACGCTGAAAGCTCATTTACCTCACACAATTTCACAGTGGGTCGTGAGTTAGATGATACTATTGAATTATCTGGTAAGAGTTACAATGTAAGCACACAACACTTAACCAAACCTTTTTTATCTTACTAAACCTTATAATTTAGGTACCTTTGCCTGTTTTGGAAAAGTAGACTCTACGTGGATTCCTGCGCTAAACAATACTGACTTGTATTTTTATGGCAAAGGAGAGTTTTCACTAAACCTAAGCGTGTCATCAGAACACATTTCTTTTTTGAATGTTGGGGTTACTGAAAACTTTACACTTGACTTTGAGCATGGTTATACGAATTTTAGACTACGTGCGTTTGTAGCGCAAGGATTTTTACATGTTGAGTGGAATGACACCTTGGTATCAAATTATCTGTCTAGTATAGGAGACGAATTTCATGCTTTGATTGAAAGAAGTGTGGACACTGGAATGTCAGAAGAAAAGCAGCAAGCGAGTCCGTTCTACGGTCTTATGAAAGAATACATGGACATTAAAACAAAAGTAAGTTGGTCCACAAATTTTTGAGTAAGTTGATGCTTTTGAATGAAGTATATTTATTATATCCATTTATCACCATACATCTGTGCAGAATTTAGATCTAAGAACGATTTTAAGCGAGTCCGAGTTGCCGGAGCCGTATAAGCCAGAACCGACGACAACTACTACACCTGAGCCTACAACAGAAGTTACTGAGAAAGCAACAACTACCTTGTCTCCAGAAACATCTAGCGTAGGGTCAACAATAGCAGAATCAACAACTGCTGCAGATAATGCGTCAACGGTGTTTGTATTGCATTCTTATGTTCTGTTCATGGTTTGCATGAATTTGCTGATCATGTATACTTTGTAGCATTTGGTTTTGACCTTATTGCATGCAGAAATAAGACCCACGCAAATGTATTTTGACCTTTGCACAAGGACTTACTAAATCCAATGAAAACAAACTATGGATATTTTTCTTGAATAAAACAATTTTACCTTAAATGTAACAGCCCTAATCTCAAATTTTTCGTTTTAACTAATTTCCGGAATACCAGAAATTGTTTGTCACATTTTTCTAAATCATCACTTAAACTCAATACCTTGCTTATTCATATTCATTCAGATTCATACCATTTACTTAAGTACAATCATAAATTTGATTAAATACCCAACATTGCATGCAGACTTTGCACTTGCAGGGTCATCACACTCGAAATAATTTGAAATTTGAATCTAAAACAATTACAGCAATTTACACACAAGGTCAAAATTAACGTCGATGTGTTCACCAGAAACTTCAACGGAGAGTGGCGAAGTACAAACAGACAAGATTCTTTTACAAAATTTAAATTTATATGTATATATGGTGCCATGAGTTGCGCTGATATAGTTCTTAGTGCTTTCTGCATAATATATTTTTATAATTGTAAAGTTCCACCAATAGTATATATTATTGTATATTATATATTATTTAAACTAAGGTTTTAATTTGAGTTATATACAACCAATAAGTTAATCCGAATGTTTAACCAGAATAAATTTAGAACGTAATGGCATCCTTACAATTTGCTTTGACTTTTGAAAAGTGCGACCATAATAAATACATTTCTAACGTAGCGAATAGCCAACTTAATTTGAGCCAATATCAGTTTTGCGCAGTATTTAAATTTTTTCCATAGAATTTTCCTTATCTCAATAATAAAGCTTATAATTGCACAGGCTACTCCAATACCCAGAAGTACAAATATTAGCACTGTATTTCCTTTCATATTTGCACTCTGCGGAACACTAATATCTGAAAATTCCGTTACTGACATAATCTCTTCTATAAATCTAACCAACCAATATGGAATTCCTGAGCTTTGAAAATAGCCTATTCTAGAATACAGTGTTGGTGAGATATAGCCCTCAATATCAATTCCCATGCTCATTCCCGTAAAAACCTCTTTTCCAATGTATACATCTCCAACTCCATCTGATTTTAACCTTTTGACAAATGTATTGCTCATAGAGTGCGTTGTAACAACTGCAGTTCCATTGTACAGTTTTAGATTATCTAGAAGCAAATCCGTTTCACGTTTAGTAAGCTCGTTTTTAATATAAAATTCCAATTCTGTATCCTCCATGGATTGCAAGTAAAATCCTTGAGTAGCTGAGTCCTTGAGATAAGTCAAATGCTCAAGTATATCATAAATTTTTAAATGAATACTAGAGCTATTGATCAGTTTTTCCAGATTTTTCTCTCCATAGGCTTTGCCGCGGTTATACTGGGAACTAGTTTGTGGACCAAAGGACGGCATTTTGATTCCTTCGTATTTCGATTTCATAGAAAAGACCTCCGACTTTCCATCAAGGTAAACAGTAAACTGGTTGTCACGTGCATTTCTAATAATTTAACAAAGTTTAAACTATTATCATCAGAATTAATAAAAAAACAAACTGGTGCAAAATCGGATATCACGTACCCTTTATTTATTAAACCAAACAATTTTCCCATTCTTCCAGAAACATTGTGTTTGCTTATTTGTAGTTTCTTGCAATATCCAATTCTGGGTACTGTTGTTTTGCCAATGCCTCCAAACGGAAAACTCCGTTTTCTAAAACATTATTACAACCGTAAAATTATAATGTTTTGTGTTTTGCAAGTTATATGTAATATTGTACTTACGGGCGAAATCCCCATCCATTTTGTTCCTGTTCTTGGTTCTTTCTGTTCAAGTTGTAACAGTCAATGTCCCCGTGTCTACGTACCTCAACAAATAAATCGGTTACACGTGTATATACAGTAAACTTGTCCTTGTTAAGTTGATCCAAAGTATCATACAGAATAGGTTTTCGTTGAGTTATCATATTGTAAACATTTGTATTTTTGTAGCCATTGCTAAGCACAATGCCAGCTAAAAGAAAGCCCGCCATTATAAATCTGAGATGTGGTATTGCTTCAATTTTGCTAGAAAAGGGATTTCCCTGTTCCACCAAAACTTTTATCAGAGAGATCATATGCGTAACGTATTTTGATGGTAAAGTGCTTTTAGCTGCTTTTCCACCCACTAGAAAATAGCCTGTTAGACAAACAGCCAAAGCTATTAAAAAGGCTGCAGCGTATATCCACACAGATCTGTCGTATGAGCTGGCTAGTTGATCAAACAAGTATTGTGACTTTCCTCGTTGTCCACAAGTAATAAAGCGAAGACGACCTTCTGCAATTTGAAATTCAAGAAGGTGGTTTTGCGTGTTTGCTTTTTCCAAGAAGGTTGAGAATACCCATTTTGTAGCAAACTGTCCCCAGTTATTATACGCCACGCTAGACTTTCCGTGCAGACATTGAATGCCTGTTTGGGAATACTCAGAGGGAAAGAAAGAATGATTTTGCATAAAGCTCTGTAAAACCATTCCAATCGTTTTGGCTACAAAGTCACTCGAATCGAAAGTCCTTTTGCCATGGGCATTCTTTTCATTAGTATTGCATTCAGATTGTAGCTTAATTTGATAAATTAACTCTTCTCCTTGTGGTGCTTGTTGATATCTACAAAACAAAAGGAATAAATACTTTCACAAAAAATAACTTGATATTTTTTCTAAATCAAATTTTGAAAACCTTACCCAGTTCCAAGCCATTTGCTGGAAATTTCCAAAGTTTTAAAGTACATGCTTTCCAGAACCTTTATCCCAATATTATTTCCACGAATAACTTCTAACTGGAGATTTTTTGTTTCGCCAAAGCTAACAATTTTAATCATACTAAGTTGATTGATCTTCGTGCTGTTTAGTGGAACATACATGTGTAGAAAAATGTCTCTTGATAAAACTGGACGCTCAATAAATTTATTATTGTCAATTCGTCTTGCCATCCATTTTCCAATTTCCTGCTTGCATATCTGTGAATTTGGTATGTTGTACTGATTACATGCTTGAGACTCATGTTCTACAAAAATATTTACTACAGGAGCATTGCTAGAATGTATTTGCTCATTTGTGTCATTTAAAATGTACTTAAACACTCTTAAAAGGCTGAGACTATCAAAGGAGGCTTGTAGGTGTATGGCACTTTCTCTGTAAATGGTATTCATTGGAGGGAACAAGTCTATTTGTGTGATTCCATTCCATTGTTTAGAGTTACCAGCAAGCTTAAACAAGTCAATTCGAACACATAGTTCTTTTATATCTAGCGTTTCTAGTAGTTTGAATGGTCCCTCCGGCCCGCCTAAACGCCAGTGCAAATATTTCGAGCCACAAACCTGTTCATCCAGATTAAGACTGATTGACTGATTGGTTTTACTTTTTAGCAAGCTGCTGGACACCCAAAATGGAACTTTGTCCAATGGATCATTTTCCAAGTCCAAGAGTTCGTAAGGCTCAAAATGTACTGTGGGTTTCATATGCCTAATTATAATTGGAAAAGAAAAGGGTCCAACATGTACATTCCGAAAGTTATTCAGAACAATAAAAGTGCGATATTGTATTAAGGGTGATACAATAGTGGCTAGATTTTCAACGGCTTGTACGTAATCTACACTTTTGTACGTTTCCCAATTTCTATGTATATCTGCCAAGTCTCTAGTAAATGTTACGTTTAGTAAACTTAGATCATCGAGTGTGGAAAGATTGATTATTTTACAGGTGGAAAAACTAAAATAATGATTAAGTAAAATAAAATAATAACAAACAAAATTTTTAAACACATTATGTGAGATAAATACAAAACGCTTTAAAACATTTGTGTTTTACATGATGATTATTTTACTAACAAACAATATTCAACTATTTAGTGTTTAATTTTACAGTATCGATTTCAAACCCCTTGACTATATAGGTTCTACTGAATATAAAATACAAACTATATTAAAATCGGCTTGCCCAGCTCTACAGTCTTTTGTTAGAGTTGATGGTAATAAATTAGTCTGATTGATTATGATGATTAATAATTTAGTATTTATGGGTAGCCTGGGCAATAACAAATTAAAGGAATAAGCCTGACAAACAAATTATTGTAAGCTGAAGCACTGTCTAAGCCATACATGTATTGGATTACTTTGTAAGCTTTGTAGAAACTGGTTTTATACATGCATACGTTATACATATTTTAATGCTTATAGAAAAGTAAAGTAAGACCTGAGAAAAATATAAGCCATCACGCTTTGGTTAAAATTAAAAATTGAATTGATGTACAACATTAACATAATTTGGCACTATTCTGCAAATAAATGAGACAGTGGACAAACACAGACAGAATTAAATACAAAAATATTTACGAAGAATCACTCAACCATGTCTTTACTGAAGCAGTATTTTGTTATTTATTTACTTTTTGGTAGAATATATTGTCACTTTGTGGTGCCCAAACTATATCTACTTCAAGATAAATATTAAGCGTCTAAAAATCGACGTCAAAACGATAGACCTCGATGTGGTATCGAATTAATGTTTCAAAATATTTGTTTCCAGATATCTAATAGACGACAATTTGATAACTACTAATATGTATCAACTAGGCGTCTAATTTTAGTTGCTAAAAGTGCTTCACAATATTAATTCATATTCATCCATTTAATTAAGCTGGTAAATGTGCCGGTCGGTTAAATGCATTTATTGGCCACTCGTACTTTATAAGTTAAAGTACACAAATTGCAAAAAAAACCAGCTAAACCAACAAGTTCTGTATTGCACTCTCATCTTTTTTGTAACACTTCCAACGTGGGAATGTCCAGCAGGTTTCTTAACTAACTATAAATTTGGTGGTCGTCAATTATTAAGTTCAATGTTAACTATGTACTGAACAATTTGTTCTACTTGAAAGTGCCTAAATACACAATTTTAAATACAAATGCAAATAACTGATACTTTAACTGCAGAAAATAAAAAACACACAAGTCCCAGACCGAAAAGATCTAGTCAGCCCACAATGTCATGGTAATTCGAATTACAGTCAGGTAGTAATAAATGTTGTTTTGCAAAATCAGTTTTTTGAACCCTTAAATCTTAACTTGTCTTCAAACCATTCCATTTACGTTTCAACCAATATGGGATTTAACATTGGCGACGTTTTAAAACAAATGATGAAATATGTAATGAAACATATCAAAAAATTTCAGGATGATGATTATATAAATAATTCACAAGTTCCAATTATCAAAGCCTTGTGCTCTTTCCCAAAGAAATTTTCTTCTATCCCCATGTGTCTGTTCTACGCCCTATTTGTCTAGTATAGACATCTTTCCCCATGCCTGGACATGCTGATGGGGCCGCTAGTGTGCGCTGTGCCGTGTTAGGCACCGTTTGTCATTATTTGTATGGTGTTTATCGTCATCCTTTTACTAACAAATGGCACGACTAGCTTTGTACAAATAGAAGGGGAATAAGAATACAAGACAAAAGCAAGCTTATCACTTTGTCGATTATTGTAGTAATTGCTGTTTCAGTACTTAAAAGGCTTATTGATACGACACTACTAATTCAAAAACTGCTGATCGCTTTGATGCTCATAAATTAGGTTACTTCATTTTTTCCAATGACTTAAAAGCGTCCAAAGTCGTTCCTCACATAAGTCAAGCTTATAGGTTATATATAAAAGCATAATAATATAGACAAAGTAGTGTTTTATCAATTATTGATAACAGTTGGTTGGTGTAACACGACATTATACTCAGGTTGACACTGATAACAACCCGATATTCAAAGCTGTGCATGTTCTCTTGCTTATGACCCTGCATCATGTGCTATGATGAGTAATCACATAGCGATAAGCCATAAAAAGCGATAAGAAAGATTGTGGGTTGTAACCCATATCGCAAATGACCATATGATCTCTCTTCATTAGCGAATTTAACTTGTGCTGAAGTATTAAAATCATACTTTAAAAAAGTAATTTCTGAATATATTTTGTACAATGGAAATGCTCGCGTTTAAACTTGTACTAGGCTTAGGTAACAGTAAAATAAATTTTATAAATATCTCCTTAAAATGTATTTTCTGCAAATTTATCATTTTATTACGTTGTATTGACAGTCATCTGCTGTTTTGGAATATCTAACGCCCAGGAAAACAATTTTACCGCCTATCTAAACGATAGTATAAATGGTTACAATACATGGCTAAAAGAGAATTTGAAAGATCCCTCTCAACCAATTCAACAAACTGTAAATATTGCATATTATCCAGCAGTTTCTATTGAGCTAAATTGTGAACTGGGGTAAAACACCTTCTATTTTACTCTTTGTAGCTACCAAAAGAAAATTTTTAGAGTAATTTATATTCTTCAATTTTAGAAACCAATCAATCCGTGGTCATTCTGTGGCTGAAGTTCTAGATGTGCACTCTGAGAGTTCTTTTATCTCACATAATTTTACAGTAGGTCGTGAGTTACACCCTTTTGACCCTATTGAGTTATCTGGTACGGCATACATTTTAATCATGTAACAACATCAGTTGAACCAAACTGATATATTTATTTTACTAACTAACTGAAACTCATATTTTAGGTAACTGTGCCTGTTTCGGAAAAATAAACTCTGAGTGGTTTCCAGCGCTAAACAACACTGATTTGTATTTCTATGGGAATGGGGAGTTTTCGTATAACCTGAGCGTGTCATCAGAAGAAATTTCTTTTTTGAATGTTGGAGTCACCGAAAATTTCACACTTACCTTTGAGCACAGCTATACGAGATTTAGACTAATTGTATTTGTGGTACCAGGACAATTAAATCTTGAGTGGAATGACACCCTGGTATTAAATTACATGGATGATATAGAATACAGATTTCATGATTTGATTGAAAGAAGTGTGGACGCTGGAATGGTAGAAGAAAAACAGCAAGCAAATCCGTTCTACAACCTTATCAAAGAATACATGGACCTTAGTTTAAAAGTAAGCTGGTCCAAAATTTTTTGAGTAAATTGATGCTTTTGAATGAAGTATATTTAATATATCCATATATCTTTATACATCTGTGCAGGATTTAGATCTAAGGACGATTTTAAGCGAATCCGAGATTCCGGAGCCGTATAAGCCAGAACCGACTACAACTACAACACCTGAGTCTACAACAGGGATTACCGAGAAAGCATCAACTGTCTTGTCAAGAGAAACAACTTCCTTGTCAACAGAAACATCTACAACAAGGTCAACAATAGTAGAATCAACAACTGCAGCAGATAATGTTTCCACCGTGTTTGGTTTACATTCTTATGTTCTGTTTATGGTTTGCATGAATTTGCTGATTCGTTTATTTTGTAGCAGTTGCTTTTAATCTGATTGGATACATAATTTGGTTTCAATAAACTAGATTTTAAATTGAGTGTCTAAATACACTCAATAAGATTTATTAGCTTGCTGCTTTAGCACTCAACTTCCACTTGGAGCTTTGTTTCATATTGTTTTGCGTTTTGGATGTTAATGAAAATAGGCCAACTTGGATAATTAAAAAATTTTATGTTTAGTCAAGTTGCGTAAATTACACATCAGCATCAATAAGTTGGCATTGAGAAACATATTGGCGATATGAAATTGCAATACTTTTACCTAATTACTATACATGATATCAACTGGAAATGATAATTTGCTGAAAAACTGGCGCAAGAAAAAATTTATATTTAAAAATCACAAAATTCTGTAAAAGATTATTAAAGTTAAATAGTAAATAATAATACCTTCATTTGTCTACTTGTATTTCAAGTACTTGTGTGTATTTGTGCGTTCCGGAATATAGAAAAGAAAATTTTGTGTTAACAACATGTTTTCAGTCCAAATGCAAACACTGAGTAGTCTGAACACCAATCTGAAATAATCAATAGTCAATGTAAAAACTAAAAATTAAGCTGTAAAAACATTAAATGAGCTACATTTTTTCTAAATTGCATTTAATTACAATATTTGGTGCAAAATGTCTTATACTTTGTTTATGTTGCTTTTTTTCAGTTTGGGTTTTATTGCCCGGGTTTGCTAAAATATTTGCAATTTTTAATATTACAAATAACTCAATTTTGAAAGTAACAATTGAAGCACGTTTAAGGAATTTGGTCGCAATTGCCTGGACATTCATTTAACCAGACCTGTGCAACAACTTATTGCAATAATATAAGTTGCACTGTAGTGTCAACAATTCTATGTGCAATCAATAAAGAAGTATACTTCTCTACATTCTTCATGGGTCCAATATTGTATCCAATATCTGGGCAAGACAATAACTCTCGCTTCTCTGCTCTGTGTTTTTTCTCCAGACACTTTAACCACAACTGATGAAACTTTTTGCCATTTTTGTGTGGCTTATGTGCAAATGCTAGCAAAACAAAATTGATTGTAAGACACAAAACTACAATAGTAGGGAGTGCCAAATACATAATTATTGGCATACGTCCTGTTTGCATCTTTGAATAAAACATTATGGTTCCCCAACCACAACAACTTGCCATAAGAATTCCCATTGAAGCCAAAATTAATAGCGGCGTTTCTACAATATTGTTTGCTATGTGTATCAATATTTCAATAGTCCTGTATTCTCGACGTTTCTGGGTAAAAATAACAGCTTTGTTTGTAGAAAATTGCGAGAACGAACAAAGTCCATCAGCAAATTGCTGCAATCCTTCTAAACCAATGAGCATAAAGAGCAAAGCTACAGCAACATGAGCTGAAAAAAAATATGTCACTATACCATAACTTAATCCTATAATCAGCTTAGTTATCCAACTTATCTGGTTTACAAAGTATAGTAGCAATATTTGAATAGGATCGCACTGCAAAGCAAAAGGTGCAATTACAACTAACAATGTGACAGATAAAAACGTTGAACTCAGTCCATAGGCAAGAATATCACCTAAAGTTATTTTGGCATTTTGTGGTTTTTGCTTCAAGGGAGAAATTTTAAATCTTTGACTAACAATATAACTTCCAATGAATTTTCCGAAATGGGTCGTTAGATGAAAGGAAATACCTATTGGTATCAAGGCAATACACAAGCCGTTTACAAAAATTGCTTCTGCATGATTTGCTTTGGAGTCATTTACTATTTCAGTAGGTCGGATTTGGTCGGACAGATACTTTTGGTATATTACACGATGCTTTGGTTATGTGTACAATTGGAGTAACCGTATGTTTGATTACATTAATGGACCGAATGCATCCTGGGGTTATGCTTTTTGAAGAATTCATTAAAGAAGCAAGCTAGTTAGCTGACTTCTTAAAAGTAGTCCAACGAGGCGTTGTAAATTCCATAATTGGAGCACTAAGTAACAATCTGTTGAATTACGAATTGAATTGTCTGTTAAAATTTTTCACTTGCCCTGTAGCTGCTACAGAATTTCTATTATGAATTAAACACAGTAACAGTTCCAGTTGGCTGACAAATCTTGTTTAGAATATGATGAATTAAATGAAATAGTTTGCCTTTTTAATTTTTGTTGTTCCTTGAAGAGAATTTGTAAGAACAGTTCTTACTATGAACCAATCACAGCGTTGAAATAAAGTTTAAATGTCACTTAAATTTACTCGATGTAGCCCAAATTGTATTTTTTCATAAATAAAGTTGAATTCAAGAGGTTTTATTTTACAAAAATGTCTAAATTCTTTTCAAGTTGTAATCAATCATATTATTAAGCATTTACTATAAACCGTCTTACATTGCCCGCCGATTTATAGGTCTAGTGGTACACCTGGAAGGTTTTACTAAAAGACGTCGTTAGGCTTTGCAATGTGAAATATCAATACTACTCGTGTAACGATCCAGTTATTTGACTAACGTCATAATAGTCAACTTGTATAAATTTAAAACCCACTTGTTTTTAAGACTATTTTTCTGTATTTTACTTTTGCGCAACATTTTACCGTGTTCAATTTTTTATTGGGAAAGCTTAACATATATCATATATCGATGGCAAGTTTTCAGGATGTGCTATAAGAAAAGCCACCTCTTACGATTTGTGCTATATGATTTTTTCACAAACTTCAAATGATGCTATGATTTTTTGGGGCAAAATGATATTTTGGTACCAAAATGATCAGGAGATTTTGAAACATATTTTGGCACTATCAGTTCACATTGCCCCAAAAAATCATAGCATCATTTGAAGTTTGTGAAAAAATCATATAGCACAAATCGAAGTTTGTGAAAAAATCATATAGCACAAATCGTAAGAGGTGGCTTTTCTTTTAGCACATCCTGAAAATTTGCCATCGATATGAAAAAACATAACGACAAAACAGAGTTTTAAAAAACAATGGTAATACAGGCTTATTACCATTTTTATAATATTAAAAATTAATCTTATTATGGCAAACATTGACAAACCTTTTCCATGTAAAATTTATTTAAAATAGTTATTCTTTGTTCAGTTCTAGGATGGCTCAAACTGACGACAGCGCATTTGTTATTGATTTAATATTGATTCCGATCATGTGTTGATAAAGTTATATGGAGCAACTTACAATTAGTATCAGCGTGTTCCAACACCAAACACCAGGCAAAATAGCTTAAAAGTAAGCACACCCAGAAGAATTTTTTTAAAAATTGCCTACGTTTTAAGAGACCGGTTCCAACAAGGTTCTGGTTCTTAAATGTAATTGAAGCTGTAACGAAACAAAACATAAAAGACTCCTACACACAAAAAGTGCTTCCAACAATCTTTTATATGATTTTATGAAGCCGGGTTTGGTGGTACGTGTTGTACTGAAATTATAGAATCATCAAATAATTTGCACATTAATGCTATATACCTGAATGATAACGATGAGACAAAAACTTTTTAAATTCCACGCAGAATGATTGTTAGTGTTACTGTTTTTATAACGCGTCTAGCTTCGCAAATGCAAAGAAAGGATTTTTTCTTTATCATACCAACTTTATTAGGCTTTCATTTAATTAAACTTTAAATTTTAATGTAGCAAACCATAGCAACCATAGGATGTAAGGGAGAAACCATAATGATAAATTTGTTCACTTTTTTGACATTACATGCATCAATCATGATTTCCCTTTATGTACTTTTCGGAAACTTGTTTCCTGTCTCTGGACGTCTGCCCTTTTCACTGTTGTCATAATGTAAATTTTGCGTTTTAGATAAAAAAACAACTAAAGCTAACTAGTACATATGTAGGAATGAATTAAAGTAAACCTAAAATATAAGTGCAAGCCCGTATCATATCGCATATTTCAATCTTCGAAAAACAACTTTCAATTAATTTTATCTGATTGGAACAAAAAAACAATTTATGTCTGGGTTTTTGTTTTTTTTTGGCGTCATTGTCGCAGTGTTAACTTGTAAACCCAATGGCTTCATCAGACGTTCCAAGTTTTGCCACAGAAGGAAAAATATACAGCAACTTAGTTCACCAAAATCTTGTAAAACTTCTTCCACTTTCTCCGCGCTTTGGTGCCATTCCCTTAAAATTTCACTATAAAACTGAAACATTTTCTATTGAACAAACCTCAGCATGGAAACTTTTCACCGCGTATTTCTTTGGAATTGCTTGGCCCTTAGCATCTTGCATGATACTGATAAAACGATGGCAAGAAAGTGACATGGACAAATTCCACTTAACCTTAGCCAATTGGATTGGATTGCTAACATTAGCTGTTTCATTTGCTATTTCGGTCATGAAATACAAACAAATCTGCCTTGCCGCAAATGGGCTAAGTTCACTAATAAAATACGTAGTTTTTCGGCATATGCCACACTTTGACCCAAACAAAACCCGTGCAATTCGTATACTCGATCAAATTATCATACTTGTAGTAACATGCTGTTTTGCACTGACATTTGTTTTAGTAATATTTGTTTTCTTGCATCCACATGAAATCGTGTTTTAGGAGCGTTAGTTCCGGAAAATAACTTTAACATGGGTATAGCTGTTTTGTTTTTTGTGCAAACCTACATTATTTCCGTTGTCTGTATTAATCTAATGGCATTAGTTAGTTCATTTATTTTATACGCTTTTTACATTGGCGTGTTCCTTCTTGGAGAACTAAATACTAAAAAGAAAAACAGTAGTGTTCATATATTTTACTTATGATGAGCCATTAACTATGAACATGAATATGTGGTGGTGCATGGGGTAAATCAATGCATGGTTCTTTGCCTTCAGTGTGGACCAGTAGTTTTAGTGTATAACTTTATTGCTTAAAAGACAGAAGCAGAGTGAAGACGAAATCACAAGAGTTCGTCTTCAAAGACAATTTCATATCAGTCAGTTCAAGGTTTTATCAATCTACGGCAAGTCTTATCGTCTAGCATCGATTAACATAATTTGACTAATCTAAGCTATCTATGTGGTGGGCACATACACCACAAAAACCATTTAAGCAACGAAAGTTTAAGAAGTTTGGAACATATATGTATAGTATATCGCGCATTGCAGATACTACACGACCACGCTATGATAAGGTGTCAGTTTGGCCTATTTTTGATTATAGCCCATGGCTTAGCAATGACATTTTGTATGTATGTGAGCTTTGAGCTAATTAGAAGCTGGGGTTGTATACAATTTATGACCAAAATGTCAATGCCGATGGGCAACGTGTTTGTGCTAAGTTACTGGACATTCATTTTGCAATTGGGAAGTATGTTTTGTGTCAAGGGAAATAAGGTGTTAAGCAGTTGGGAAAGATGTAATTGGGGATGTAGAGAGCAAAACCAGTTAATGCATAAATTTCGTACGTCATGCAGACCAGTTTTATTTAGCCATGGAACTCGATTTGTAATTTGCAGTTTGCGTTCTAAATTTTCTAAAAAGTGTTAAACGGGGTACATTTAGATTAATACTAACTACCAAGAAAATAAATTTTTAAAGTTTGAGTATAATACCAAAGTGAAAGTATTTGGCCGTGTACTCGTTTCGTTTTGTTGTTCTTTGAAGATTAGTAGCTTTACGTATGCATGCATTCGTCTATCAAGTTGTGATAATGCATATGTTTTCAAGCGGTTTTATCCTGTTATTATGTTTCGGACATAAGTAGGAATACACGTAATCAGATTTATCGCTTTACTGGAATGATTATACTTGACAAACCCAATATCTACATGAAAATGAGCTTCTGACATTATGTTTAATCCACTTTTTAAAAACCAGTCAAGTATTTCGTTTTTGTCAGTCACATAATATGGATTATGTAGTTAAGAATTTGTCGTTAGAAACTGAGTATAAGTAATGTTTCCTTTCATACATATATGCGTGTTTTGTGACAAACAAAGTGATGTTTTCAGTTATTAGTATAGAGGAATGGTTTTTGAATTTTCATTTATTCAATCCTACGTAACCCCAAAATGTGAGAATAGTAAGGTGTCAAATTTATTACAAATCAAAACGTAATTTTTGTTCGCAAAACAAATGCTGTAGGGCTGGCTCTATCTACACAAATCGGAAGAACTCCTTGTGTAAATAATTAAACGTAAGACGGTGGCTCAACATTAGAAATTAAAACATTATTCCATCCCATTTTTCCAGATAATACAAAAACAACTTAATCTGGTCCTTTATTCAGAAACTTGATTTATTTCAATTATATCTCTTTGGTTATTATCCTCTATTAATCCTTTATTATTCTATTAGTAAACCACTACAAAATGCTCGTTGCTTTGTTCGGGCATTAATTTTGTCAGAGTTATTGTCCATCTAGCTTATAAATCGCTGGAATAATATAGTATAATAATTTTTTACTTAGGTAAAGAAATTTTTTGCCTCGTGCAGGAAATAAAGCGGATCGGCAGCAGAAAAACAAAAATGTCCCTAATTTAAGATATAATATTCCAATATTCCAACATAAGCTTCAAAATTGATTTAACTTTTTATTTTGAGAAAGCTTAAATGTTTAGGATTCCCATCAACTAAACTAATAGCACTGTACATTTCACATGTTCGGAGCATTTTAGAATACTGTTGCATATTATGGTCAAACTACCTCACCCAAGACCAAAGCAAAAAGCTAATTAGTGTTGAAAAGCGGGCTTTAGCAATTATATATGGAAGGTATATAAGTAAATCAAATTACTATGAAACTTGTAATAAGCTGGGTATTGTACACTTGGAACAGAGGTGGAAAGACCTTCTCTACAGGTTTGGAATAAAAACCCTCAAAAATGAAAGGTTCAAGCATTGGTTTGACCAGTATAGAATTATTTGCAAACCAAACTTTAGTAGTATGTACAATCAAAACAAGCAAAATTTTCGACTAGCTAAATGCAAGTATGAAAGATACCATAGATCAACCATACCGTCCTTAATAAAATTACTGAGAGAAAAATGTTAAAATTTGTATTGTTTCCTACTTGTTCTACTGTATTCTTCGTTTGGGTGACTCACACCTACCAAGTCTTTAGGCTTTCTTTTGTATTGAATTGTTTCGTCATTCTACTCTATACACAGCGCCATAACAGGCAGCGTGAACCTCTTCTTTATTTGTAAAGTCTATTTAAATTCCTTTATTCTTTTATGTATCATTTTCAATTTAGTTAACTGTGTGACTAAATTGTGCAAGATGCTGTATCTCATATCGTTTTCAATAAATGAATAAATAAATAAAAAAATAAATCAGTTCGTCAGTATGTTCCTGTGCGTGCCTACCGGGATGGGAATAATTGCTGCCTCAACTGGCGGATTTATTGCAGTTCAAAAGTATTCAGATTCAGAGTTTCCTCTCATTTTGTACATAAGTTGTTGTTTTATATTTTTGATTATTATGACTGGTAACTTTCTCTTTGTGCTACTTGCGGCGATCCCTAACAGAAATGGGAATAAGTTTCGAAATTACTGGAAATATTTTCTGGTTAGGAAATTTGACAGAAAAAAATTGAGAGCTTGTTCTGAGATTGGATTGGGTTATGGCTTTATACAAATTGTAAAACCAAAGACGTCGTTTAGTATAGCAGATGTAATAATTGGTACCACTGCCAGCGCTGTGCTTACGTTTAAACAATAGGTATTATAGATTGTGTATACGAATAATGTATTATTGTCGCAAACAGCAAGTGAAAAACGTTAACCATTGGTAGTTGTATGCGTGCATTTAGTTGTGATAGGAAATAGGAGCCGGGCAACCGCGGGTAGGTGTTTATGCAACATTGTATTGGCAAGTTGTAGTAAATGCATTATTTGACTGCGTGTGAATTATCTGTGACTTGCAGTCAGTCGGTCAATAATTCATTCGTTCGATTGTCACGTAAAATATATAGTTCATTCAAGTGTTCAAGTCTGTTTAATTGAGTCAAAATTGCAGTTAAACTTTGTGATAATTGGTCGATTAAAGTAAATGTTTGTTAAATCTGCCGTGCCTTATCATTTTATGCTAAGTCATCTTGTTTTCTTATCATAATCGTTAGGTTCTGGTATTTTTATTTTTCACTTATCACCTTCTGTGATTGGAGTGGAATATCAGGCGTTAGCGAGCATACACCCGTCCCTGACAATTTTTATTATCTCAGTATCTAATCATATATTTACATTACGACGCCTTAAAATCATTTTGGTGCATCTGTTTTAAACCTTAACCATCAAGTGCTTTAAGTAATTTTCCAGGTTATTGCGTTTAGCTCAAAAACTCATTGATAAAATCAATTTGATAATTGATCTAAATCCGTCTCCAGTCATTAAGTTTATTATAGCAACTTTTACGAAAACTCTCATGCACATTTTTAAAATTCGGATTTAGAACTTTGCAATCGTTTTCATGTGACTCTCTTTCAGAATTGCAATCCACACCGATAAGGAAAAGTGGGCCGAATGAATAGCAGGGCGCTGGAAAAACGCTTTGACTATGAAGACCCATGGGAGAAAAATGACTAATTCTTGTATGTCATGAAATGGTCAGATATAGGCCTTTACTGTAGTACTTTAAATGAGAAAATTATAAACCATTCCGTTGTGTAGGATTCAAAAATGCCGATCAAAAAACACATTGTGTAGAGAATGTGGTTGTTTCGTTTCGTATGACTTCGCCCCAATGTTTGAGGTCATTGTGTGAGGGAATGCTTAGTAAGTTTCAGAAGATTCCTCGTTGCTTGTAGAATGTGATATTGAGAATAAAGTTTGAGGAATGGTTAGTTGTTCTGCAGAGCTCACCGAAGCCACAACAGAAGTTGGGTGTTGAGTTGGTTTATTGTCATAAGGCATAATGGAGAACTCGAAGGGTGATCGTTGTTTAGCAGTAGAACCTTGGAATAGGGTACTAGGGAGGGTCCTTAACTATACTTGTACAAAGCTTGTATACATAAGCCTAATGTTAAACGACTGGAAACATTCACTAAAAATCGATTTATTTTAATGAATATTTAATCGTGGTTCCACCTTATCTAACTTTACAAAAACAACTTACATATCCTTCTACCAAAAAATAACTACCAGGAGAAAAACAACTTGTAAATTTAGACATACAATTCAAACTTAAAAACACGAGCTTCAAAAATTGATTTGATTTTTGTGCTCACGTTGAGCAACCCGACGCTTAAAAATGGTTATTTTATCTACGGTAAAAATCAAATAGTATTCTAATGTATACCAGTAGCATAATTTTGAGCTTAGCATAGTCATCAATTTCCATTACATTCGCAACAAAATTGATTAAGCCACCATGCCTACTATGGAGTTTACTACTGCTAGCGTTCGTATTTACCTGTATACACAAAATCTAATAAGTTCCCCTATGATTCTAAAAACCCATCCAAATAACTCAGTTTACGCATCTATAAATCCTCAGTTCCATAAAAAATCATCAAAACCGAAAATTCTTTGGTATTCCCTAAAGTCCTACGCCACACTCTGGGGTTTGCTAACGGCAATATCAATAGTTCAGCAGGTTTACAACTGGAAACACACTCACAATTTTGAAATGTTAGGCTATCAGATTATTTGTTTTGTTACAACACTAATTGGACTGGCGGCTTATAGTACAATGGATAGAGATCCGGCAGGGAGTAGTCACGCCATAAACCTGCGATTCAAAATGGTCCCTTTTTATTATCACAGTAAGTATTTTTAAACTTGAAAACTATTTAAGGAAATACTTAAACTTGACACGTTTTATGGTTAAATTTTAGAGTACGGACGATACTGTCTACTAAAAGATCTTCATATAGCGGACGTCTTAATGTACGGCTTTGCTTTTGGATTTACAGGATTTCCAATAATCATTGGCATTACACCTTTATTTCGAGACTATGACGTTGTGCAAATTGTATTGAAATATTTTGTGTGTTTTTTTCATTATTCTGAGCACGAATACATGCTCTTAATAGCTATCAAGCTATCCACAGTATTTGTTAATGGTTTTCTTGCATTCTACGGTGAAGGCGTGCTTTTTTGTGTTGTTTTTCTTCAAATGATGATTCCGTTGGACGCTTTTGTACAAATTTCTTCTAGGCGGTTGATTCCTACAAAATTTTCTCAACTGGATTTCTACACTGGTATAAAAGCGTTTCGACAACTGCAAATACTTATGTTTGCGTTAAATCAGTTTGTTACTATGTTTCTGTGCGTTCTTACGGGAACGGGAATAATTGCTGCCTCAACTGGCGGATTTATTGCAGTTCAAAAGTATTCAGATTCAGAGTTTCCTCTCATTTTGTACATTAGTTGTTGTTTTATATTTTTGATTATTATGACTGGTAACTTTCTCTTTGTGCTACTTGCGGCGATCCCTAACAGAAATGGAAATAAGTTTCGAAATTACTGGAAATATTTTCTGGTTAGGAAATTTGACAGAAAAAAATTGAGAGCTTGTCCTGAGATCGGATTGGGTTATGGCTTTATAAGGAATGCAAAGCCAAAGACGTCCATTAGCATAGCAGACTTTATAATAGGTACAACGGCCACAGCTGTGCTTACTTTTAAATTATAAGTATAATAGACTGTGTAATGTATAATGCAGTTATTGTTAAAAATTTAGTTGTCTGAGTATCAAATCATATGTTTGTAGTACAGTTTACGACGCATAAAAAGAATTTGTGCATCTGTTTTAAAACGTAATTATACACTGTTTTAAGGCAATTCCTGGTTATTGCTTTTAGCCCAATAATTCAATGATAAAAATTAATCTGACGATTGATCTAAAGCAGTCTCCAGTCATTAAGTGTGTTACAACAAATTTTGCGAAAACTTAATGCACATTCTCAAAATTGGGATTCTAAACTCATTCTCATGCGACGTTGTTTCAGAATCAGCGATCGATACCGAAACTGAAATAGCATAATGATAATGATATTGCATGATGAATAGCAAAAATGTACTTTAAAATTCTACTGCAATCCATTCTACGTTCCTTCCAGATATGAAAATAGTCATATATAAATTGTATATTTTTGGTTTGCAAACAGATTCAGTTGTGTAGGATTCAAAAATACAGATCAAAATCACACCTTGTGCAAAACTATTATACATAAGCCTTAAATCAAAAAACTAGAAAAATCCCCTAAAAATCGATTTTCTTTAATAAATATTTAATCATTATTCCATCTTATCTAATTTTACAAAAAAAACAACTTACCTACCCTTCTACCAAAAAATAAGTACCAGGAGAAAAACAACTTGTAAATTTAGACATACTATTCAAACTTGAAAACACGAGCTTCAAATTTAAGTTTACACCTTCAAAATTTAAAAAATATGCAAAAATCAGGTAAAATTTGAAGTTTTTATTTTCTGTCGTTTGCGTTTCAAAAACGCCAGCCGTGCGACTCATACCAGCTTAATCCACAACAAATTTGCTATTTTCCTGACTAACTTGCAAATCCGTGTAATTCGAGATTTTTGAGTTATTGAATTTCAAACATTTCAACATTGAATTCTGCATAACTTTGTAATTACACATGCTACTTTTTTGCAATTATGACTGAAAAATCTGCAATTTTTTTCTGCATCGAATAAGTATTTTTGCATATTTTTTGGTTAATTAATTAAAAAATCACTCCTGTGTTAATTTTCGGAAAAAAAATTAATTAGGTAAGGGGGTGAAATTTCACCCCCTCTGTGTATTTTGGGGGGGGGGGGTGAAATTCCCCACCCCATCTAGGGGGGTGTAATTTCACCCCCTAGTACTAGACTGTTTATGTACGGCTTTACTCTGGGATTTACAGGATTTCCACAAGTTATTGCCATTACTCCAATATTTCGAGATTACGACGTTGTTCAAATTCTACTGAAATATTTTCTATATCACTTAGGCGTTTTCGTAATAGATCAAACGGACTTAGTAGCCATTAAGTTAGTCTCAGCGCTACTCAATGCCTTGCTTGTATTATACGGTGTACTGTGTGTGTGGTACTTCTTCAAATTATGATTCCGTTTTAGACGCGTTTGTGCAAATTTCCTCCAAGTGTTTGATTCCCACAAAATTTTTACAACTTGATTTCTATTTTGGTATTAAGTCGTTTCGACAATTGCAAACAATTATGTTTGCATTGAATCAGTTTGTTGATAGCTTTATCTGTGTTCATACCGATTGGGAATAATAGCTGCTTCAGTCGGAGGTTTTATAGTAATTATAAAGTTTTCAGATTCCGAGTTTGCTCTCATTTTGTACATAAGTTGTTGTTTTATATTTTTGATTTGTATGGTTGTTAACTTTCTCTTTGTACTATTAGGGGCAATTCCTAACAGAAATGGAAATAAGTTTCGAACATACTGGAAATATTTTCTGGTTAGGAAATTTGACAGAAAAAAATTGAGAGCTTGTTCTGAGATTGGATTGGGTTATGGCTTTATACAAATTGTAAAACCAAAGACGTCGTTTAGTATAGCAGATGTAATAATTGGTACCACTGCCAGCGCTGTGCTTACGTTTAAACAATAGGTATAATAGATTGTGTATACGAATAATGTAGTTAGTATTATTGTCGCAAACAGCAAGTGAAAAACGTTAACCATTGGTAGTTGTATGCGTGCATTTAGTTGTGATAGGAAATAGGAGCCGGGCAACCGCGGGTAGGTGTTTATGCAACATTGTATTGGCAAGTTGTAGTAAATGCATTATTTGACTGCGTGTGAATTATCTGTGACTTGCAGTCAGTCGGTCAATAATTCATTCGTTCGATTGTCACGTAAAATATATAGTTCATTCAAGTGTTCAAGTATGTTTAATTGAGTCAAAATTGCAGTTAAACTTTGTGATAATTGGTCGATTAAAGTAAATGTTTGTTAAATCTGCCGTGCCTTATCATTTTATGCTAAGTCATCTTGTTTTCTTATCATAATCGTTGGGTTCTGGTATTTTTATTTTTCAATTATCACCTTCTGTGATTGGAGTGGAATATCAGGCGTTAGCGAGCATACACCCGTCCCTGACAATTTTTATTATCTCAGTATCTAATCATATATTTACATTACGACGCCTTAAAATCATTTTGGAGCATCTGTTTTAAACTATAACCATCAAGTGCTTTAAGTAATTTTCCTAGTTATTACGTTTAGCTCAAAAACTCATTGATAAAATCAATTTGATAATTGATCTAAATCCGTCTTCAGTCATTAAGTGTATCATAGCACTTTTAGGAAAACTCTCATGCACCTTTTTAAAACCCGGATTTAGAACTCCGCAATCGTTTTAATGTGACTTTCTTTTAGAATTGCAATCCAAGCCGATAAGGAAAAGTGGGCCGGATGAATAGCAGGGTGCTTGAAAAAAGCTTTGACTATGAAAACCTATGGGAGAAAAATGACTAATTCTTGTATGTCATGAAATGGTCAGATATGGGCTTGTACTGTAGTACTTTAAATGAGAAAATTATAAACCATTCCGTTGTGTAGGATTCAAAAATGCCGATCAAAAAACACATTGTGTAGAGAATGTGGTTGTTTCGTTTCGTATGACTTCGCCCCAATGTTTGAGGTCATTGTGTGAGGGAATGCTTAGTAAGTTTCAGAAGATTCCTCGTTGCTTGTAGAATGTGATATTGAGAATAAAGTTTGAGGAATGGTTAGTTGTTCTGCAGAGCTCACCGAAGCCACAACAGAAGTTGGGTGTTGAGTTGGTTTATTGTCATAAGGCATAATGGAGAACTCGAAGGGTGATCGTTGTTTAGCAGTAGAACCTTGGAATAGGGTACTAGGGAGGGTCCTTAACTCTATACTTGTACAAAGCTAGTATGCATAAGCCTTAAGTTAAACGACTGGAAACATCCACTAAAAATCGATTTATTTTATTGAATATTTAATCGTGGTTCCATCTTATCTAACTTTACAAAAACAACTTACATATCCTTCTACCAAAAAATAACTACCAGGAGAAAAACAACTTGTAAATTTAGACATACTATTCAAACTTCAAAACACAAGCTTCAAATATTGATTTTGTTTTTGTGCTCACGTTGAGCAACCCGACGTTTAAAAATGGTTATTTTATCTACGGTAAAAATCAAATAGTATTCTAATGATTACTAGAAGCATAATGTAGAGCTTAGCGTAATCATCATTTTCCATTACATTCGCAACAAAATTATTAAGCCACCATGCCTACTATGGAGTTTACTACTGCTAGCGTTCGTATTTGCCTGTATACACAAAATCTAATAAGTTCCCCTATGATTCTAAAAACCCATCCAAATAACTCAGTTTACGCATCTATAAATCCACAATTCCATAAAAAGTCATCAAAACCGAAAATTCTTTGGTATTCCCTAAAGTCCTACGCCACACTCTGGGGTTTGCTAACGGCAATATCAATAGTTCAGCAGGTTTACAACTGGAAACACACTCACAATTTTGAAATGCTTGGCTATCAGATTATTTGTTTTGTTACAACACTAATTGGACTAGCGGCTTATAGTACAATGGATAGAGATCCGGCGGGGTGTAGTCACGCCATAAACCTGCGATTCAAAATGGTCCCATTTTATTATCACAGTAAGTATTTTTAAACTTTAAAATTATTTAAGGAAATACTTAAGCTTGACACGTTTTATGGTTAAATTTTAGAGTACGGACGATGCTGTCTACTAAACGATCTTCATATAGCGGACGTCTTAATGTACGGTTTTGCTTTTGGATTTACAGGATTTCCAATAATCATTGGCATTACACCTTTATTTCGAGATTATGACGTTGTGCAAATTGTAATGAAATATTTTCTGTGTCCTTTTCACTATTCTGAGCATGCACAGGTGTCCTTAATAGTTATCAAGCTAGTTACAGTGTTTCTTAATGGTTTTCTTGCATTCTACGGTGAAGGCGTGCTTTTTTGTGTTGTTTTTCTTCAAATGATGATTCCGTTGGACGCTTTTGTACAAATTTCTTCCAGGCGGTTGATTCCTACAAAATTTTCTCAACTGGATTTCTACACTGGTATAAAAGCGTTTCGACAACTGCAAATACTTATGTTTGCGTTAAATCAGTTTGTTACTATGTTTCTGTGCGTTCTTACGGGAACGGGAATAATTGCTGCCTCAACTGGCGGATTTATTGCAGTTCAAAAGTATTCAGATTCAGAGTTTCCTCTCATTTTGTACATTAGTTGTTGTTTTATATTTTTGATTATTATGACTGGTAACTTTCTCTTTGTGCTACTTGCGGCGATCCCTAACAGAAATGGGAATAAGTTTCGAAATTACTGGAAATATTTTCTGGTTAGGAAATTTGACAGAAAAAAATTGAGAGCTTGTCCTGAGATCGGACTGGGTTATGGCTTTATAAGGAATGCAAAGCCAAAGACGTCCATTAGCATAGCAGACTTTATAATAGGTACAACGGCCACAGCTGTGCTTACCTTTAAATTATAAGTATAATAGACTGTGTAATGTATAATGCAGTTATTGTTAAAAATTTAGTTGTCTGAGTATCAAATCATATGTTTGTAGTACAGTTTACGACGCATAAAAAGAATTTGTGCATCTGTTTTAAAACGTAATTATACACTGTTTTAAGGCAATTCCTGGTTATTGCTTTTAGCCCAATAATTCAATGATAAAAATTAATCTGACGATTGATCTAAAGCAGTCTCCAGTCATTAAGTGTGTTACAACAAATTTTGCGAAAACTTAATGCACATTCTCAAAATTGGGATTCTAAACTCATTCTCATGCGACGTTGTTTTAGAATCAGCGATCGACACCGAAACTGAAATAGCATAATGATAATGATATTGCATGATGAATAGCAAAAATGTACTTTAAAATTCTACTGCAATCCATTCTACGTTCCTTCCAGATATGAAAATAGTCATATATAAATTGTATATTTTTGGTTTGCAAACAGATTCAGTTGTATAGGATTCAAAAATACAGATCAAAATCACACCTTGTACAAAACTATTATACATAAATCCTTAAATTAAAAACTAGAAACGTCCACTAAAAATTGATTTACTTTAATGAATATTTAATCGTGGTTCCATCTTATCTAACTTTACAAAAAACAATTTACATATCATTCTACCAAAAAATAACTACCAGCAGAAAAACAACTTGTAATTTTAGACATATTATTCAAACTTGAGAAGACGAGCTTCAAATATTGATTTGATTTTTGTGCTCACGTTGAGCAGCTCGACGCTTAAAATGGCCATTTTATCTTAAGTAAAAATCAAATTAGTATACTAGTGGTATAATGTTAAGCTAAGCATAACCATCATTCCTTGTTTTTTTTACAAAAAAACTGATTACAGAGCCACTTCCTACCATGGAGTTTACCACCGCTAGTGTACGGATATATCTGCTTATACAAAACCTTATAAGTCCACCTATGATTATAAAAATTTATCCAAATAGGTCAATTTACGTGTCAGAAAATGCTAAATTCCGTTTACCTTTATCAACATTTATCCAAAATTGCATAAAAAGTTACGCCACACTAATATACTCACTAACAGGCATACCAATTTCCAAACAAATTTGCAATTGGAAGTACACTCACAATTTTGAAATGTTAGGTTACAATACTATTTCTTTTGTCACAATACTTATTGGAATAGCGGCTTTGTATACTTTGACCAGTGACCCAGCAGGGTGTAGTCATGTTATAACTTTGCAATTTAAAATGGTTCCCTTTTATCACCACGGTTTTGGATGGTTTTGTCTACTAACCGACCTGCATTTAGCAGATGTGTTTTTGTACGGTTTTACTCCAGGATTTACAGGATTTCCACTAGTTATTGCTATTACTCCAATATTTCGAGACTATGATGTTGTTCAAATTCTACTAAATATTTTCTATATCACTCTGGCGTTTCCGTAATAAATCAAAGGGACTTAATAGCCATTAAGTTAGCCTCAGCGCTACTCAATGCCTGGCTTGTATTATACGGTGTAGGTGTGGTTTTGTGTGTGGTACTGCTTCAAATTTTAGTTCCGCTAGACGCCCTTGTGCAAATTTCTTCCAAGCGTTTGATTCCCACAAAATTTTTACAACTTGATTTCTATTCTAGTATTAAGGCGTTTCGACAATTACAAATACTTATGTTTGCGTTAAATCAGTTTGTTGATGGTTTTCTGTGCGTTCTTACCGGATTGGGAATAATAGCTGCTTCAGTCGGAGGATTTATAGTAATAGTAAAGTTTTCAGATTCAGAGTTTCCTCTCATTTTGTACATAATTTGTTGTTTTATATTTTTGATTTGTATGGCTGTGAATTTTATTTTTGTACTATTAGGGGCAATTCCTAACAGAAATGGAAATAAGTTTCGAACATACTGGAAATATTTTTTGGTTAGGAAAGTTGACAGAAAGAAATTGAGAGCTTGTCCCGAGATCGGATTGGGTTATGCCTTTATAAGGAATGCAAAGCCAAAGACGTCCTTTAGCATAGCGGATATGATAATTGGTACTACAGCCACATCTGTACTTACTTTTAAATAGCTTTACTGATAATAGTGTATTAAATAATAATAGTTTTTAAAATTATAGTTATGTAAGTAACTAGTCATGTTTGTATACTACGGTATGAAATTTTGCTGTTAATCCCTGAAACGTAATAAATTTTATAATTTAACAATGGATCCAAATTGGTCTATTTTTAATATTACAATTTGATGATTTATTTTATTGATGATTGAGATAGTTCTCATGTACATGTTCACAATTGGAACTTCCAAAAAGTGGAAAGATCGGTAGGACTGAAAAGTGCATGTTTATCTGCTTCAGTTAAATTGTTGTATTGTAAGCTTTGATTATTCCAGCCATCATGTCCAACCCTACTGTCCAGTTTTCCACTTTTTTGCAGTGTCATTGCTTCATGAGTCATGACTATGACAATTATCCATAAGCAAAATCACTCAAATTTATCTTGCTAAAAATTCTTATCATTTATGGGTGAGTAAATTGCTGAATTGTCCAATGTTGGCACTTTGCATGTGGAATATACCATTTGAGATCCATTATCAAACATAGGTGATAACCGAAAAGATAATGCCAATGATTCATTCAAAGTCGGGTTAATTTTCGACATGTACAAGGACAAAGTCAGAATAGATGTACTCATCACTATAACACGATCGCTGAGTGTTGGAATACCAAATGCTGATAAGATAAAATATCAGTATAAAATGTAGCATCGTATAGTTAAGTAGGTACGATGATGTAACAAATTAAGGCGTTGGTTGAAGCTTTCAAACAACAGTACAAATTTGTCCATTACGCGTAAAGGTTGTGCAATGGAAGTATCCACAAAATTTGCTGTGTATTTCTTTATACTTTGCGGTGTTTTGGGACTTGGAAAAGGTATAAAAATGTTTCGAATAAATTTATTATTATATGTGAATTTGCTGCTGATTTGTATTTAAATTGTTTTGTAAAATATTCCAGGTTTAAAATGCTACCAGTGTACGTGGTACGAAAACGGTGATCTGAATCAAGCAAGCCAACCTACTCAATTCCCGGACCTTACAAGCTGCTCTTGGGGTAGAAAACCCAGCGACTTACTACTTGTAGATTGCCCCGCCGAAGGAGAAGAAGAACCTGGAGTAAGCTATGCCTGTGTTTCAATGTACGTGGATGGAAGATGGAAAGGGAGTGGTTTGGGATACGTAAAAGGAACGATCAGGCAATGTGCTTACAGTCATTCTGAAGCAACGACAACAACAAATCCACCCGAGAACAACCAGAACGATGTCACGGAAGAAAAGCAGGGAAAACTGGTGGACGTTCACCGGGATTTTGAAAACGTACCTGGAAAGCATTTCTTGTGGGCTATGCGCTATGTTTACAATGACACAGAATCCAGTGTGAAAGTTGTTGCCTGTGATACAGATAGTTGTAAAGAAGCAGAGGAACCTGTCACAACGGAACCAACAACGCAAGCAGTGAGCTCAACTACGCAGGATTCTGGAGCTATCTCGAATGTTGCTACGACTTTAACATGGGCTATTGCAAGCATTTATTTAATAGCTAAAATGTACTGATTATAATTTGGTGAAATGAGAATGTTCAAAGTTGCAAAATAAATGCATTGTATCTTAAATGCTGATTGATAATGTCACCGATCCCAGGTCTAGAATACAATAAAACAAATAAACTACTGTAATACAAAATTTAAATAATAAAAGTCATTTTGAATTTTGTCTTGTCACTAAATAGGATGGGTGCATTTTGTATGCAAAAATTTTGTCAAACGATTTGAAAATTATGCGAAAATATAGAACACTTATCATAAAAATCTTTAAAACGTTGTAACTTCATTTTTACTCATACTTATATACATCTATCTATCTATACATCAAGTTTGGTGGTTTTTCGTAAAATATATATAAAATGGTATATTTACCGGAAACAATTGGAAAATATACCAATACAGGTATATAATATCAACAGGAAAACACACACTTAAACACGGATGAAAAGTATTTGAGTTTCTAATAGCGTCGTAGTAAGTCATATTAAGCCAACATGTACATCAGGGCAACTCAAGTTCACATGAAATCTTTCCCCTTGAACTACAGGTTGTGAGCGCTATATAAATGCTACTGTACCGCTGAAAAACACTTGTTTTACTATGTAAATATAAAATACAGATTCGTTATCTACCCCTTGAAATTGACAAGAAATCGTCTAGCTCATTTTTGAATCGTCCTGACACCCTAAAAACTTTTCCTTGTTAGAATAATTGACCTTATAGAAGTCACGTTTTAGTGGCACTTTTACGGAGCGTGATTTTTTTTATTTTGCAAAGAATAGATGCGAATATTCCCAAAAGCTACTGTATATATAAAACAAACAATTTGCACTATTAGGTCTAATTACATAAATTCAGTTAGTTAATATAGCAACCAGACTGGTTGAACCAGTGTTTCGAAACAAAATTGTGAATTAGTTGACAACCGAGATTAAAAGGAATACGATTTTTAGACTGGACAAACAAAGTCGTACTTCAAAAATTGTAATAAATGTTTAGCTCAACCAATTAAGAAATTACCTCTGGTTACAAAATTGGGATGAAATTGCAGTTATTTTGCATGTGCAACTAATTTCCAGCAGGCAAGGCAAGGAATTCTTGCAATGAAAAGTAGATTGAGTAACTCCAAACAAACAATATAATTCCAATAGCTTCGTACCACAATACAATTCGGTTACGAAATAGTGGAAACATTTGATAGTAGTAGTGCAATAAAATGGCAACTGTTGTACTGCAGCCCAAATATTTTGCAAGAATCTGCAAAAAAATAAAACGTCAAGTATAAAGAGTCATTTTATTGTACTTTTTTAACTATAAACTGCATTAGTTTTATTTGCCTTAGGACTAATTATATAATTACTTGTAATGCAGGATAAATATTCCGAAGCCAGTAGGAATAAAATGGCTTCTCGATGAATCTTCCTGCCACAGTTGGGTTTCCAGTAGAGAGGATAACAAACAAGGAGACAGCAAAATGTGCTAAAATTATCACTGGAACATTTCTGGTACGTCTGAAAGCCTATAAATTTTTAAAGTTTTCGTTAAAAATCAACTTAAACGTATATTGCTAGATTTTACTCAGAATATTCAAAATTGGCTTACAACTACATTCCAAACAAGATAGGTGGTTATAATGGCAGATGTGACAAAAATAATAATATAGATGGTAAAAACTAGAAATACTGCACTCATTATAAAATATTTGTGATAAATGTACTCGCTTTTAAGGCGTCAACTTTAAATTACGGTTTATTAAAAAACAGCAGCTTCGACAATATGTCAGCTTTTCTTAGTAGGTTAAGGAACACTGGCACATATCCTCTCTCATACTACCTTGTACGAGCTTATTCAGTAACACCTTCTAAGAAAGCTTTTAAGGTGGATGCAGAGTACGAATGAAATGTAATAAGAATTGCAGAATTGTGCTATTCCAATTCAACTTGTGTATTTTTTCATTCACACTTTGATATTTGTGATTGTATTTCAATTCATAATATGACATTTAAAGTCCACCCAGAGTCCGATTGCAAGTACAATATCAAAACCAAAATTTTGCATTCCAATCCATACTGTAGCATTTATAGTCAAATGCAAAATTTCAATTTCATTTCAGCTCAGGAGAGTAAAACAGTATAAAAGCACACAGCAAAGTCAGAACTAGAAACTGTAGAATGCAATTTTAAATGCCAATTGGAGTAAAAACTCAACCAGTTTCCTATTTTGTGTCTATAGTTTTCTATTTACTATGCAATTAAGTACAATGCAAAAACAAAAATTTAAGGTTTCAATTGCAACTTTAAACTTGACTCTGGGTGGAATTCCATAGCTGCTGAAACTGTTACAATTAAAATTACTGAGAATCTTATGAACCAGTTTTTGTTCAAAAAGAGTTTTTACAACTTTTTCCTTCCATTATGAAATTATAAACAGCTTTGCGTAATGAAGCATTCTCCAGAGCTTTTTGTTTTTAATATAAAGTGTTTTGATTGCAAGCTTCTGTCTCTATTGAGCATCAAAACGCCCACGACCCTTTACAAATACACTGCTCAAAAATAAACGGTACTCAGATTCATTTACTCAAACAAAATCCTTGAAAATGTGACAAAAAGTACAAATTTTAAACAAGCCCATTGAATAGCTACAATTAGTTACTTTCTTGCTAAAATTCACTAAACGTTTTTATATTGTACTTTTAAAGTATTGTGGAGTAATCTTATGCCGCTGTAACGTTTTCCTACATGTTGTAGTGTTTGTATTGCGAACTAATGTTCTTCATTTTTCCTTCCATTTCAGTGTCATGATAGATAAGTACAGAAAACGTAAATAGAAAAAGCAGTCAATATAGTGCTATTAAATACTACATGTGCGTATTAGGACAAGTTTTGCAAAGAAACTTTATGGGGTAGCATGGAACTTAACTTGAGCTTTTGGATCACCTTAATCCACGTTATTCCTTTATGCATGCAAGTATTTTTGACAACAGAGAAACGGTAATGTTGTGTCCGTAAGATTTTGTAATATTTGTGTAGTACTAATTGTCAATTTTGAGCAATCATTGAAACGTACCAATTCTAAGTAGTTATCTTATCTTAGTATCTAATATGAAATGTGCTTGCGTAGGACCATCTGATTTATACTGTAATTTTTTATTTTCCAACGGAGAAAGTTTCAAATTGAAAAATTTGAACTTGCCTCGTTCCTTAAAAAGGCTAGATAGCTTTAAAGACGCACAATACAGAAGAATATTTTTATTCTAGATTAATACTTAAGTTTGACAACAGGACAAAGTGTGTTTACATGTTTACATGTAAATACCAACTTGGCAAAAGAGCAAATTAGCTTCATTCTTTTCATTTTCCTGAACTTTATCAAAGCAAATGAGCAACTATAAACGTTTTGTTCTATGTTCTATTTGTCTGCAGGGGTATATTCGTTTAACATTCATCCATTTTGTCTGTAGAATGAAGAAACGTGGCATTGCAGTAGAAACGGGGTTTTGCAGAGAATGTAGCAAAAGTGGTGGGAACAGATAGGATGCACCTAGTGCTTACTATGCCACAAAGCAAAATAAAGCTTACATTTTTCTCTTTTTATAAAATCTATCTCTGTGCGTTCTAGAATATTTTGTTAGATAAACTAATACAAATTTGCGAATAACAAAATTCTCATCTTGAATGACCTGGGAAAGGACCTATGAGACTGGCATTTTATTCACATAGGTTGGTATATTTCAGCGGGGTTTAAGCTGAAGGCAAACAACCTCAAAATATTTTCATTTTACTCAATCAACACATATAAACCGCTTTAAAAGAACGTTGATTGCATATACAATTGGGAGCTTTGTCTGTTTAAATGTTAAGTGGTAGGTTTGACTATTGCGAAAAAAATATTTCAAATACAAGATTGCAGTTAACGCATTTGCAAGTTAAAGAAATGCAATTTATGTCCCTGTACATTTAAAAGAATGTTGTTTATTTATTTTCTAGTAAGAAACTTAAAAATAAGTTGTGTAAAATTCTTTGGAAACGAAACTTTTGAATAGAAAGAAAGTGTAGGAAAATTTTGCATGAATATACATCAGGATTCAGTTGTGCAACAAACAAGTGTTTCCATTGTGCAACAAAATTACGTACGCCTTGTTGAAAAAACATGAAAACATGTTTGTATACTAAAATATTACATACGGCTCTAAAGTCAAGACATGCAACTGAAAATTTATCTTGTTTTTACGTACACTTTTACAGGTTTAAAAAAATATTTCATAATTTGATTCGATTAGAGGCTGCTTTCTTAATTTGCCCATCTGGTAACAAGACATAAGGAGTATATTATATTGGTTGTTGACTGTCGTTGGGAAACCGTAAACGCTCGTACTTTTGTATAATATGTATATTTTTACTTCAACAGGTCAGTTCCAAAGATCGCCAACAGTCCAACATGCTTACATAGAACCTATACCGTGTGGCACATGAATGTAGGTTTATTTTATACCAGAATTACGAATCCACAGACCACTTGTTAAAATTCCTAATGTAAAGTCATACAATCAGGGCCTTAATTGTCAAATATGCCAAATTATGGACCTATGCGGTGCGACACATGGTTTTAGGTCCTTTTTTACCACAATTAATAATATGACGTTCACTTGTTAAAGTCCGGCATTGATTTAGCACCAAAGTTGATTCCTAATCGCACCATTTGCCAATGGTTGATTTTCTACCACTTTTAAAATAAGGGAAGGTTTAAGTTGTTTCTTGTATTACCTAAATCGATAATATGAAATATTGATTAAAATATCATATAGTAAATTAATCCTATAGGGGTAGTTTTTAGTTTCTAATGGTTATCCTCCACCATTTCATATACACGTTTTATATAGTAAGGAGTTTTCCGATTTGTATTGCTAAAGCTAGCACAACTGTCGGGACAAAAGCCCGGTGCAGGTTATTTGATAGTGCTTTTATGAAACTTTGGATGATGATGTGCTGGCGCAAACTCCAAACTGTCGTTCACTTCGGTAAATTCGAAGTGTCTCTATTTTAGACAATTCTGAGTAAGCTTATCTCTTCCAATGCTTGTTTATTCTTGGCAGTTTTTGGGCTTTGGGAACAAGAAAGAAGAGAGACGAGTCTACCAAAATCTCGTACGAGTCAAGACAAGCAACACGCGCAAGCCTCTGTTGTCGTCGGTTTAACTAAATATCATTATCCAGCAAGAAGCATCAATTGACAAGTTTTATTGAAAAGATTATCTGTTTGATTGACTAGTTGTTTATTTGTATAATTGAATCACTTTATTTGACTTTTTATTAACTCCAAACTTACCCACAAAAATGTTTAACTTCTATCACATTATTTATCATTGTTTATCAGTTTTCACACCACCACCGTCGCCACTGAGTGAGAACCTAACTGCGTTTCAAATTACGGTTATTTCAATTAACATATATATAATAAGTAATGAATACTAGAATTTATAACCTTTGAAAAATCTTAACGTATAAATAATAATTATCATTGATTAAAACACAGATACTAATAAAAAGCATTAGAGCATGACATTCACTTTCAACCTTGATGCTTAAACCGAATCACATTGGTGGTGCTTATTTTCCTGCACTTATGGTAACTTACGTTAGCAAAATTAGGTCTACAGCTCGATAAAAAATATTTTCATAAAAGTTCTGAGTACTGTCATCATCAAATTGTGCTGTTCCGTAGTACCATGTTAGTGGCCGTTGTGCTTTCAACATTTTCTCCCATATTTTTAGGCTCAACCTGGGCTGCTCACTAGTTCCCATAATTTTCCTATATTTGATTGCCTTGTTGGGCCAATGAATATAAAGCAAATGCCTATTGTAAATATAGCACTTGCAAATTTGGGGGAGCGTCTGTACGATAACAATATATGTTACAACTGTAAGTAGCGCACACATGGAATAAAAGGCGACCGGAAAGACTTTCCATGCCGAGATTAGAACCCAACTACCTAACACGGCTAGCACAAAACCCAATCCCATCAGTAGTGCAGCAATAAACCGAACAGCATCCAGTCCAAACTGATTCAAACATTGCAGTTTAGCATACTTTTTCAAAGCAGTTAGACTTGGGGACTTTTTGGCTATGATCTTAAGACAATTCAATGTAATGTTGAATATGCAAACAGAAGGAAGAAACATCACGGAGAATGACCTAGCTGCTTCAAAAACAGTCCATTGGCAAATTACCAATCGCAAAGAGAATCCAAGCAGTGTCGAACTTTCTTCTGGGAACATGTCGTTGAAAGGGTAGTACAGGGGATCCATATCGAGAAACACGGCTGCTGGTGCCAAACCGACTCCGATAATGAAATACACAGTAGTCAAGCACATTGTCATAACTCCTGTTGTATCCCAAGATTGCCTCTTCTTCAACAACTTGCTTGCTTCTGTAAAAAGATTTTTGAAAATTTCATTTAAAAATGTTTAAATATTTATATCTAAATATTTGAAAAGGATTTTGCACTTTATTTACCTTTACGTAAGACGCTATACGTCGTATAGGAAACAGAATAGCCTTTCGTGTCGTGTCGTGTCTGAGGTACCTATCCAGCATGAAAATCCGGTTGACATAGTTTTCAAAGAACTGCACTCCATGTGTTTTCATAACTATATTTAAGCTTACACATAGCATTGCACAAAGAACAACGTCAAAATAAGCATAAAGAAGATACTCGGGAATTTCTTTTATTTTAAAGATACAGTTCTTTGCCAAAATATAGGCGCTTGTGTAACCATAGAAGGCAATGACTACGTTTGTCATGTAAAACATTATAAGTTTTCGCAGACGACGCTCAACTTTATACGTTTCTGTGCAAATATCCAAAGATATTACATGGCTGTACATTAACTTGGTGAACAGGGTTTCGTGCAGTTCAAACGCTTTCCACATGAGGCAGGTGGCCATTTTGAAATTTTGAGGTTAATAGGTAATAAAACAGGTTTGAATATATTTAAGTCCAAAGCTGTTAGTCCATTTATTATAAAAACGAATTTAAATTTTTCCACTTTTCACAAAAAATACAGCGCCCTAACTTCTAATCAGTATAAAGTGTATCTACAGTGCCAAATTACGTCTTGTACATAAAATTTATAATACTTTCTGCGTGTTAGTCGTTACGCAAATATTTTGCAACTACGAAGTTCTGGCTCAAGAAGAACATTGATTTTTAGATCCATGTGTGTTGCAATATTGCAACAACGTCGCCTACGTATATTTTTAAACTTAACAACAACTAAAAATAAACCTGAGGGCGCATTCGTGTTCAGACCATATGTGTTTCAAGCAGGTAAACGTAAGTCTTTGGAAGGTTTGTAATGCTTCTGTTAATTTATCTGGTCTACCTTGACAAAAGAATAAGATAGGAGCCATGGAGCTTGGCTGGTACTCCGGTAAAAGCTCATGGAGGATTGCGCAAAAACTTTCAACTATTTTAGATAACATATAAATAGCGGACCACTATAGTTTTTTTTGCCACAACTTAGTTATCATTTATATCTTTTAAAACATACACTAGTCGCCACAAGGCTTAAGCAACTTAAACAATATATATTTTAAACTAGCTAAACGAACTAAAGCAAACTACTTTAATATAAGTTTCATATTACTTTGTTTCAAATGCTATTGTTTTTTCATTTCTGCATCAATGTGCCCCAAAAAATCCCGTTTTGCGTCAATGTGACTTTCAAACTTATATTTAAATTCAACGTGACACGACTCTTTTTTCAAGCCTCCTATAAAAACTTACTTATGTAAACTCGTGGAAGATTTTGATCAGCGCGTGGACAGATTATCATCATTTATTTAATTTCACAAAAAACATTGGAACAAAATAGATTTTTTAGGGATTTCTAATTTAAAAAATTTCCCTCTCCAGACGTTTCTTGATTTCAATCTTTATATTAAAATCGCAATCACGAAAAGAATTAACTGATGTGTATATGGATTTGCTTTATTTCAAATTGTCATTAGGTATTTTTTAGAAACCTGAACAAGTTTGGCATTAAAAAGTAATTTTTACAAAAGCATAAATAATTTTCGAAAACCCTCTGTTTGGAGAAAATTATTTAAAAGCAAAAAACCACACAACGTAAAAATTAGGTATTCTCAGAATTGTAACGTTTCACAGTGTAAGCTATTCAAAAGTCTGCCATACGTTTAAAAAGCATCATACCTAAAACCCATTTTCATACGAAAATCTGACGCTTTCGGAGATACATAGGGTTGCTATATTTACATACCAAAAACTAAATAACTACAATTGTTAAACTGCCATAAAATTAAAATGTCGAAACAAATTAAAAACTTGCAAACAAACAAACAAAGGCAAATCTGAAATGTATATAAATAAATCGTGCTGCTAAATTGTTCCATAACTGGCTGAAATTGTATGTAAAAGTATGATTCATTTTAATAAACGCGTGTACCATTTTATATGCAAAGATACGACAAATTCCAAATTTATGAGGTCACAGGTCTACTTTGGAAGCGTTTGAACCGTTAAAACTTTATTGGTATTCGCCCATCGATTTAACAGCAGGTTAGTGCGTCGTCACTTTTAAACAATGTAAATTATGCGATACTTGATTCCATTTAATAGTTTTTATATAATGCAATATAAAACCTAGTACTGACCGAATAAAACAGTTGCATAACTGCAAATTAGTAAATTTCTCAACTGAAATATTATAAATGCTTTGATAATTTCTTATTGTCATCTTTCATGGAAATAGCTGGATATCAACGGTCTTCCCAGTTAATTATGTAGTACGACCGGAAGCAAGTAACCACACATTAGATACCACAACTTAGAAGCTAGGCTTTATCCCAGGTTCACCTACGCAAGCTTTTAAATCAAAAGTTTTGCAAAGCACTTTGTATGTACGAGATGCCAATTTACTGAAGCCATTGCAACGTTGATATCCATAATTAAGCAATATAAATGAGCGACCATACAAGTAGATTAGTCACTACTTAATAGGATTTCATGCGACCAATTGTTTAGCCCGCAAAACTGCGTATTTCTGTTCACATTCTCCAATTTTCTTTTTAATTAAAGGAAATGTCTGAAAACCCTATTTAAGCAGCATGTTTTCTGGGTTTATTCCAATTTGACATTTAAACTTATTCCATATTTCAATTCAGTTATGGTTCTGCTCGTACAGAACAACTATTATATTCAGTTTTTCCCTTCAAAATGGTGCCTCCGTTATGTCAAATTGCCTTACATATGGCCAGCTATGCAAACTATTGTCCAATCTATTCATATTGCGTTAGCTGGGATCACCACAACAGAAAATGGATTTATACAACTTTCTCCACCTTAACCAAAAAGTTGATTTGCTATTACGTTTTAACTTGGATATTTGTGTACTTGACTACCTTTCCTTTTTGCGTTGTATTATTTACATATCCAGTTTTCTATGGATTCCATGGTCCTGTAAAAATTCTTCACTCAATGATATACGCAGTTTACTCTCTTACAATTTATCTGGGACTGATTTACGACCTAATACTTTTAAAATACGGAGAGGATCTGGTTTTAATAATGAACTGGATATTCAGCACTCAAACTTACACAGTTAATCCTGAATTCATTTACAGCAAACCTTTTAAGCAAGTTGCTAGACGAATTTTTAAACTTTGCAAAATATATGCTCGACGGGATACATTTGGTTTGATTTTAGTGGATTAGTTGCTTTCCTGTAGCCTGTCAGCCTTGGTAGTGCCGTTGTTACTAATTGTGCTACAGTGGGATTGTCTTTATCTATTTTGCAAACTGTTTGGTAACGCAAGCTTTTGTGAGAGTTGGACACTATTTCTAGTTCGAGTTATTAGCAATTTAGTGGCATCGCACATTGTGCTAACAAATTTGCGTACATTTACAATTTTACTGTTAATCCTGTGCAATTGTTTTCTCTTTATGGTTAAAGGAATTGCAAGTATTCGAGTGACATATTTTACCATGTTTGTATGTTTTCGGAGATTTCGAATGTTTCGTGTGGCTTTGGCGTCCATACAGAATTTGCTCAAATCAGTTGCTGAGCTTTATCTGGTCTGTGCAGGATTCATTCTTGTTGCGGGAGCTAATGCTGTGATACTTTGTACTAAACTTGGTAGTGAGCTTGTTGTTTTACTGGCGGTTTCTACAACATTATTTCATCTTTTAATTTTGCTTGTATTTTGTAATAACGCTTGTAAGTTAAATCAAATAAGTAAGTTTATGATAGATAGTTCATGGAGATATAATTTGGTAGCTATGTGCAAATTGCATGGCTTTAGACCCAAATATGTGAGCCGAGTTATTAAAGCGTGTAGACCAACCTACGTGAGCGTGGGTAATCATGCTATGAAGTTAGATAGAAGGTTTTGTATAAATTATTTGTCTAAAGTGCTGGAGTCGGTAATGACGGTACAAATAGCTATTGGTTAATATGCTGTATGAACGTGCATTCATGTTAACTTGTAGCACACTATCTATTTTTGTAATTTTCTTTTAATATATACTATATACGGAAATATATGCAATTTAATATTAGTAAACAATATTCAAACTTTTTCTCAATATATATGCATATTATTTCTACTATGTTAAACAAATATTTGCACTCCGTTTCGTATTAAAAATCAACACAAACGTGCGCTGCAACACAAAACGCATTAACAACGGACCACGTAACCTATCCATATGATGAAATCCCCCAATATTTAACACAGTTATGCTACAACTTTTTCCAAACTTTTTAAACCAAACGACATTTTTAACCTCTTTGATTTTCAATAACACAATTGCTGAGTGTATGATTGGTTTACTACCAATATCAAATATTAAACAAGTTACAAAAGTGATTCCCAGGAATAAAGTTACAATATAAAATTTCATATAGCTAGACAATTGGTTTTGGAAAACGATTAAAGAATATAATAAAATAATTTGAATACAACCTCCAACAAACTCAATCGCGGGCCAAATAAATGTCCCGTAGCACTGGTTGCATAAAATGACAAATAATTGTATTTGTCTGTAGAGCAAAGCCACACGCCAGCATTTGAATTCGCTCATAGAGTTGGAGCATTGAGTTATTCTTCTACAAATTGAATAAATATTTTTAAAAAAAACTCAAATTTTACTTGGGTCAAAGTCTTACCTTAATTCGGCCACGAGTGCATTTAGCTTCAGAATTGCTATGAAGCACAACGGAGGCAGCAGACTGCTACAACTTGCACAAGGAAGCATACTTATGTTTGTTTCTATTAAAAGTACAACCCGAAAAGGTATTGTATTACAGAATTGGAATTGAAACAGGCAAGGAAACAATATGGTAAATCCAGGAATTATAATGAAATACATCAACCAAAACGTTAGAATCAATCCTATAATTAAAGCTATTAAAACAGCAGACACTTTGGTTGTCTTTTTAGTAGCTTTTGCCTTCTCAGGTTTACCTACAATTAGATTAATCAGTTGGCAAAATTCTACCGAGTATTTGCTGTAAGCTAAAATGCATACTATAGTGAATACTTTGTTTATTTCTAAGAAACCGTGAAAGTACAGGAAAAGCAAATTTGATTTGGTAAAATTGAATTGCAAAAGGTTAAGTATTAAAGAAAGGGATAAAATATGCAACCAGACTGTTGATCTACTCCCAACATTTTGAACACTCAATGAATAGTTTTGAGCCGTAAATCTTAATGGGTTAATTTTTAAGTAATGATTTAGGTTTAGAAAGAGCTTAAGAATTGATAATAAATGTGAACAATGCATTGTACAAGTTTCGTGGAACATTTAAACACAGGAAAACGTGCACTTGTGTAAAGTACTACAACTCAACTGAAAAGCATTTCAAAATTCTGGTACAGGGAAAAGCGATATTTATCTATTATTGAAATAAGCTGTTTGCTAAGACTTTTAATTCCTAAAACACAATTAAATTAGGTAGCAATTTGAATGAAAAACAAATAATAAGGCATACAAAATATCTTATAAATCAAAAAGCATAAGTTTGTCCCTTCTTATTTTACCTTGTAAAATCAACATACGTGGGTGAACTCAATTAAAATTTATAAAACACAAATAACACATAACCGCAAATGCGTCATCGAGGTAAGTGTACGACAAACACAGCAAAATAAATACGTGGAGTTTTCTAAAAAGATTGAGAACCTTTCTCCTGCCTGTAATTCATGGGGATTAAAGAGAATGACGAATCTGATTAGTAACACGTAAAGCCCAGGCACATATGTACATGCATCAGTCTTAAGCATGGAAATATGTGCACTAGTTCACAAGTAGCAAAGTTATTCACGAAACGTAATTTTTCCGGGATTTTGACGATTTTCGAGCATTGACTTTTTCTAAGCTGTGTATTTCTTTACGGATGTGCACAAAACCTATGAACTGACATTTGCTTGTCGGTGTGTCGATATAAGTCAGAGTATCTTGTGTTTAATTCATTAGATCCTCAGCGTTATCCAACCTATAGAATCGGATATGCGTTTTTTTCGAAAAATGAGTGCACTCGATTTTTGTGTAATTTTGAGGTTGCTTTTTTTAAATTCTCTTGTAACAACTACATATTACATTTCGAATTAAAAGGCTAATGTGATTCACAGAGCTCATGAGTTGTTTTATATACTAGGTTATTTTAATTTCTACCTATATTTTCAGTTTTCCCAGAAGAACATAAACGTTTTTGAAGTTTGTATAAAAATTCTTCCTTTGGATCACTTTCACTAAAAATTTCAGTCGCAGTAACGCGCCAGTTTAACCTGCAGTAGATTCTGCCAAGTTTGGGGATTAAATAATATGCTATACACTTATGATCTGACGATAAAAATCTGGGTTGTAATATCCCTTAACTTTTATAGTAAGAACATTTTAACGTATACCACATGAAATTTATTTGCAACCTTAAATTTTAGGTAACTGGTACTTAGAAAAGAAACAGGCTGGGGTCACACTTTTTTGCACAAATAATTACTTATGTTTTATCATAAACTCACAAAGTTACAAGCTTCTCGATAGTCTTGCCTCAAATTTATGTGTACTGAAACCTTTCACATTCATTTTGGAAAACTCTACGTAAAACGTTTGCTAATCAAAAATACAAAATCAAATTCAATATATAAAGCAAACTGAAAATCCCAATTTGTTAACAAATATGTTATCATCATAAATGTATATCATTAAACAAAAAGAGTTTTGGGGCACATATCCAATATCTTCATCTTTCTTGAAAATAAAATAGCAGAGCAAATAGGCATTTTCACTTTCAAATTTTCAATATTTAACTTACTTCTGAATTTCATCAAATATAACCTGCCCTTATAAACCGTACATTCAAAAAACTCAATTCCTTCTGCCTATCTCAATATCCAGCTCTCATTTATTTATTCCATTTAAATTTAAAATAAATGTAACAATGGTTAAATAACAACGCCGACCAGCAAGTAGTTTCACCAGTTTTACAAATACATTTTCTCTTGGTTAGTACGAATACTAAACTAAAACTTTGAATCGACTAGTTTTGTATTTAATTTTAATTTTTAAAAAATCCAGAAACTAACGGAATAATTACATTGTTGCTCTGGAAGTGCCCCAAGCGCATAGAGAAATAAGGTACCGTAGACAACTTATATAATACACAGCCTTATGATGAACTGTTTCAAGCAACGCTTACGTGCGCTCCGTAGATCTTACTGTAAAACAGCAAAATATTAGTTTTATAGAAATCCAAATACAGGATTGTAATCTGAACGCTAAAATTAACCAAAATTGGCGTTTCATATCTTCGGATCCTCATGGCACCTGAAATGTTTCATTGTTGGGATAGCTGACTGACATAGCAGATGGTAAAGGCAATAAATAGAATGAACCCTGTTTTCATAAAGTTTTGGCTTGCCATTTCAAGTGTGTTCATTACAAATTGTATCCTGTAGTCTTGTACATCCTATAGTCACAATATTGACGTAGTATACGCGGTATTGTAAAAGAGCTACTTGTCTTTAAAATTAATCTAAACCCAGAAAAAGATATATTTACTATTTTAGGCATTCCATTCCTACGGATACTTAATTTTAGCAACGTGATATTAGTTTACCAATGAACCTAAAATAAATGGAAACTCGTGTTTGTTGAGACAAAATTAACACCAATTTTTTATGTATATTTATGTTCCATAGTTAACACTGGGCTGGGTCTAAATCCAGGAAGTGCCAGCAGCCCCATACGAGCTAACATACGCTTACCCTACCGTATTTTATTCTTCATCAGTTGTTATGTATTATTTGATATACGAAAACCAAGTTTGCTTAACTTGGAGACTACTGCAATCAATTTAAAACTGCGCTTGTAAGAGTAAGAAAATGAAAACAGTTAAATCAACAACTGATGTAGTGATACCAATTCAAGTTCGTTCGTTGTCTGCTTACCTAGAACATTTAGGCTCTAGCCAGACAAACCACCAATAGCCAAACCAATTACATCTATTGATCAAGTTTTATTTCGATTTTATGTACTACTTATGCTGCAGTCCATTTCGATTTGAAAAATCTTCTGATTCTAACACCTATAAGTACTGTTAAAGAATGGCTACCGCAGAAAATTATGGTTGCAGTTTTCAACGTTCTTTTAACAATTCGATTGTTTACCGAAATTCGAATAAGCCTACCTGAAAATCTTGCCTGGTTATCAGAGCATCCTGGTTTACACTTTGAAATATTTTATGTGTGCTGCAACTCTATTCTCAGAATGGTTCAAATAAAAATCTTTTGGTTTAACCAAAACGAACAAATGAAACTATTAAACTTTGTTTTTAACAAGCAATTTTCAGTAAGGCCAACTTGGGTAAGACAATTAAGTTGTTAAAATTTTAAAGATAATAGCATAATAGTAAGAATGTTTCAACTTTTGTGTTTTCAACTATTTTCTCAACCAATAGTGCACTATGCAATATATGGGCCACAATGCATGCCGTGGATTTGTGGCTATGGAGTTTTGTCTCCACTATCTAGCTGGTCACCATCATAAATGTTTGTGCGACACCTAGATCATGCTAAATACTCACTCTACCTTGCAGAAACATATTTGCCAACGGAAGCATCACAAATGTCAGATTTTCCTGTGCTTGATTCTGTTCTGGCAGCTGTAAATTTTATTAATCAACTTTGACGACGTCTTGCTACTATATTTACTGATGTTTGGATAATGGTAGTTGGTATAATTTTTCACGTTGTTGTATCTTCGTTTTCGGATGACATTCGGAAAATTAGTCTTAGTTGTTTAGATAAAACCACAAACACGGACATTCACAACGGTGTGAGAACAAACTGGAAACAAGTGTATGACAGATTTCTTGCAATTTCTAATCTTTCAAGATTCATTAATAGTGCACTTCGCGCACTGGTAACTTGGTATTTGGCTGAGATTCTTTTGTATAATGCCACACGACTAAGCACAGTTATTATCACAAAGGATGTGTTTCAAAAAGTAATACTAATTTCTTTTTTTCTGATTCAACTGGCCTTTTTCTACACAGCTGCAGATGCTCCAAGACAGGTAACTAAATTTTGAAAAAGCAATGATTGTCAGCTTTATTTCCTTTAGAAGTTAATAAAATAAACTTGTTTTGCTAGCTGAGTGTTCTAAAATATTTGCTCCGAGACCTGGATGGAAATGTTTCACAGCAGCAGGCAAGCTATGTGTTTCATGAGCTGTCGACCAATAGTATAGGCATTACAGGAAGTGATATGTTCACAGTGACGTAAAGTTTCTTAGCTGGAGTAAGTAGAGTTATTTGATACTTTTATGCCGTAATTAAAATGTTTTATTTAAAGTGATTTAAATTTTGTTTTCAGTATCTGAGCCTTGTTGTCACAGTTTTTATCATATGCGCTCAACATGAAAAATAAAAAGCCTACAGTTTAAACTACAATATAATATATTTGTGTATACCATTTACCATTTTGTCTAGGTCGTATTATGTTCTTATATAATCTTTGAATGTTACACTCGTTTTACAACTGATAAACTACAGATACAAACAGTTATGGATTTAGTGCAAATAATTATGTACGGTTTAGAAACTTATATACTTAAATGATGTTATACATTTGTAGGAATAAACGCAAAAATGTCAAATACAAAAGCGATTTGTTGATTAGCTTTATGATGAAAAGTGACTTGAATCATTTTCTGTTTACAGTTTTGGGTACATTCATAGAGCAATTGCGTTATGTAGTTAATGTAAGTATGTCTTATATAGTATATACAGATACCGCTTTTGGTTATAAAATATTGGCTATTACACCATTTCCTTTCCCATAATAGTTATTGGACTATCAGCCTATAGTGCCGTGAAATCTAACACAGCGCAATTCAGTTACATGTTCATTACATTTTTGTGACGACTTTTTGACATTTTAAATTGCGCCCTCTTGTTGTTGTTTCTTTACTATAACTTTAACGGTTCAACAACAGAAATAGTGAAGGTGACTAAAACAACACACATAATTTGCATGGCTACTTAGCAGTAGTATTGTAAAGTGGGTTATTATGAATGATAGTGTAGGATGAGAACAAAATAGACAGAGACAGAATAGTTTTAGTTTTCAGAGCAAGTAACAGGACTTGATTGATTCTTTATTTGCAATTCGCATCTATATAAAGAGTTTAGAGTACGTTTGCACGGCTGGACAACGTCCAGCTTACATTTTCCTTTCTACGTTTAAACGTTATGTACGTTGGTAATTAGGTATAACTTAGAATTGGTAATGTTAAAACATGTATTTAGGGACGCATTTGTGCCTAAGCACTTACAAACGTTGGGAATAAGAACGTCGCTACACGTTTAACTTGTTTAGCATAGTGGCACACAAGCGTGTTGTGCGAAATGCGTTTTATTTGCATTCAAGTCGACATAAGAAATGTATGTATTTTTAGGCTTATATCTATCTATCTATATCTATATAATTATAATTACGTAACAGTATGTCTAACTTTTAGTGATCCTAACTTTTAGTCCCAAGTAGCTTTTAACTTCAGCAATTATTATCCCGTTTTTTGTTACAGTTTATATTTAATTTATTGATTAAAATATAATCAGTTGAATAAACTAGGTAAGTAGTAAGCAACAAATTTGGCTCGTGTCTAATTTCCTGTCCTTAAGCACGCCCTTTTTCTTAGATATTCTGTAGGACAAAGTGCGACGCACTTGTTGGTAAAACGAAGATGCTAAATTTGATATAACTAAAAATCTAAATCAAATATATTATTATTCGATTTTGCTGGAGACTTATATTTGTATATTCTTAGTTTAATGTTTATTACGAGGGCTTAGGTGAGGTTAAAAAAATATTCTACTTTTGTTTTTTGCCAAGTCGTTAACATAAATTAATTAAAAAAGACTAATTAGAACTAAAGCGAAAAACAATTTGTTGAGGCTCGTGTCAAACTTCCTGTTAACAAACACTCCCATTTTCATCTCCAATAACATATATCTGGATGGTAATGGCTACTACTCGTTGTCTTCAAAACCACACTGAGAAATATACATTCATTGTAAACCATTAAAACATGCTCGCTGCTAACAATTGTAGTTATTAAGTTCAATTGAAATTCAGAAGTAGACCATTAAGCTAGACTTAGTTCAGAGTAGTTTCTTCATTTGGAACCCTTTTACTTGTTTTCGAGCATGTTTGCTTGCTTTAGCTGCGGTTTATAACTTTTGAACCTATAGTCAAGTATCTTTGAATCATTTTGCGTGTCTCCAAAGAGAGATTTTATTCAATCTACTACAAGTACTTCTAGCCAAGGCCAAAGCATATGATGCACTTTGTAAAATTCGTCTACCAATGACAAGTAAGTTAGTTATAAGAACTGTACCTAAACTCTTTAGTTGTTGAATGTGCTGGCTTGTTATTTCTCCAAGCAGAAAAATAATTCCAATTCCTAGTCCAATGCAAAGTAGAACAAAAATTGTTAAAATGTTTCCACTCATTTTTGGCTTCTCCGGAGGCTCATTTGAATAGGCCGAGGATATGCTTGTTTGGTTCATTTCAGCAAAAATTCTATTATAAAGGCCTGACTCGGCAACATACCTAATGTTTTTAACTACTTGTGCGGAAACTAGACCCAAAAATTCAAATCCCGTAAAACTCTTAGTGTAAACTTCTTTACCTACATATACATTTTTGTACCCAGAATGCTTTAGTTTAATCCAAAATTCAATGGCTAGATTTTCTTGCAACACCAATGCACGCTTTTTGCATACCCGCAACCATTCAAAGAGCATTTTGCTTTCTCCGTCACCAAGCCATTTCAACTGTAGTTGATAAAAATGCAACATAAATTCTAAGTTTGTCGGAAAATAATGCAACAGGGGTTTTAAAGTGGCATGCAAATTTTGGTAAAATTTCACTGTCTCGTTTAGCAGTGACGTTTTTGAGTAGACTAGATCAAAAATTTTATTCTCTTCCTCATACTTTTTATCTGCTTCGTAATCAAACATGTGTTTACTCAGAAATCTGGAGTGCACAATGGATGCAATGCCATGGAACACATCTTCTATTTTAATGTTTAAAACGTGTGGACCTTCTACATCTCCAAATCGATCATATCTACCATATACGTAACCTATTTGTGTAGCAAGGGAAAAGGAATCATTTAACAACTCTTGAAAATGGTCGTATGGAACTGGCTGTCGATTTGTGACCATATTGTAAACATTTGTGTTTTTATACGCGTTGCATATTACAATGCCAACTAGCATAAATGGGGCAATATTAAGGCGTAGTTTATAGTTACTCATTTGTTGACCAGGAAACAAATCGCCTTGCTCCAGAAAAATCTTCTTTACTCGAAAAATGTTTTCTGGCAATTGATCAATGAATCGGTTGGTTTTACCAAGTTTCAGTAAACTTAAGCTTGCAGCGGCAAGAATTGACGCTATTGGAATACAAATCCATATTGGGTATTCAAACACGTAAACAAAATTATAAAATGAAATTGCACTGTCTCCACGTCGACCACAACTAATGAAACGTAATTGGTGTGGTGGGAGTTCCAACCAAATTGGAAATCCATTATAAGGCTTGAAATATATTTTATGTAAGTTCATTGTTAAAGTGTTCATTTCGTTGTGAAAACCATATTCTGCTGTATGTTTGGTGCCATATTTGCAGAAACTTTCCAACTTTTCTATTTCCTTGAATACACTTGTAAAATTTTTAAAAATTAGTTTCCATGTTTCTGCTACCTGATATGCCATACGATCCATAGGTTTTAAATTCCTTGCCCTATTTACATTACATTTCTGCATATATATTTGAATTTTTATATGAACACCAGTCATATCTTCACCATCATTTCGAACCTCCAAGTTTTGTGTTTCTGTAAGCACTCCAGCAAACGGTTTGAATTCATTTTGCAGTTTAAACTTATTTCTGATTAAACAGTTCTCCCTAAGTGTACATAGAGTTATTGCTTCAATACTTGTGATTTTCGTACAATGTTTGGAAATTCTTTTGGTTGGAGCAACAACGTAGTTTTCTACAAGAAGAAAATGTTGCACGGCTATTCTTGCTTCTTCGTAAGCTATTGTAATCCATTGTGATAGAAGGGTGTCATTTTGTGCGTTTTCTATTTCGGTTACAAAAATATGCTCCACTGAAATGGAACTTGGCAAAACTCCATAGTGGTGTCGATTGCTATTATCTTTGTATGTTTTTCTATCAAATGCTCTCGGAATATTTTCATAGAGAGGCATATTTTTAGTAGGGTACAAAATTATTTCCAGATGGCAGTTCCATGGCTTGGCGTTTAGCGTATAAGCCAGGTGTTTAATTGACATACAATATTTTGAACCTTTGACGTACTTTGAATTGTACTTGGTGTGTTTTCGGCGTTTTCTGAATGGTGAAGTTTTCACTGGATTCCGCAGTATGGTTGGACCAGTCATTTCGCGCAAATCAATGTTTTGAAAATTGATTATTGCAACAAAGCATTTTAAATCAACATAAGGTACAAGTAGGTTAGACAAGTTAACAATAGTCTCACTTTCCTTTGATCTTCCAAGTGCGATGCTCAAGCTTTGCAAGCACATAAAAAGCACCGTCGTACTAACAGTTTTATTTGGTAACATTTTAGTTTGCAATCTAATTTAAATGAAATGCGTGTGAATTAGAACTTGATATCAACATATACTGCAACAACGGATTTTCCTGGTAATTTCCCTGGAAATTAATCCAATACGAAGATTCCAAGTGGAATTGAAAGTTTTTTACAATTCGAAAACGAGAAAATGGTTTTGTTAGGATCTTGCTGAAAAAAGTGCCAACTCATAAGTTAAACGTATATTCAGAACTAAGGCTTACATACAGGAATTCATTTTTCGAATACTTTTCCTTTGCCTATTAAAATATCTATTACTTTGTCTCTTTGATCATTAGAATGCCAATATTCTCGCTGATTTAAAATTCACATTAATACAAGGATTATCGATCTAGATGAATATCAATATATTGCTTCTTACCTAAACATACCTGCCTGGTAAGTTTATTTCATATATTGTATTCATTTTCCAAGCTGGGTCTATCAACGTGTTATATTTTAATCCAGACTGCCTACGAGTTTACAACCTACAGTTTTACTTCTTTTGAGAATTTTAGTGTGTGTGCTTCTATTTCAAACAGAAATGAGAATATGTTAAGGAAGAGACTAACGGTGACAACCTATACATAATTTAAAGCTAGAAGTTAGAACACTATGAACAAGCCTTCCATGAACACATCTTTTCCTACAGAAAGACCATAGAGCAAAAATGATAGAATTTAGGCGCAAAAGGCTTGGAGCAGATAGAAAATGTGCATAAATCGAGTGAAACGCTGTTCATATTTCAAGAATTCACGTAAATGCACAGCCTCAGCTCATTTTTAACATAGTTGTGCACACATATTAAATGACCAACCTCATCGTTCACGCAGCCCTTTTCTCGCATTCGGAAGGTCCTGCAGCCTTTCCTCTTTCCTGTAACTTTTCATTTTGATTATTTCATCTCTAAATATTTTCTTACTCACTATTCAAAATCTGAAGTCTTGTAAAATGAAAATGAGAATAATTGGTTTTACAAAATTATAAAAGCGCAATGCGTAATCTCATTTGAAAATCCACATTGCTTAATTGAATTTACAAGTTCACAATGCTAAATTCCATTTACAATAGAATATTAGCATTTTACGGAAAATGTTAATTCCTGATTCTACAAAACTGGCTTGTTTAAAAACAAGTGTAAAAGATGTTTCACTCATTGAATTGAATTGCAACTTTATTTCGCTATATCAAATCAGTACAATATTACTGTTTTCACACACAACATTTATTCATGCAATATATATTAGTTATACTCTTTTACCTAATCCCATGAAAAGATGCGTTTAGAAATGACAATACGTAGATCAGTGTAATATTTTGAGACTTTAATTCAATATGTAATCAAAAACTAATAGAAGTAAAATCATTAATATGCGACACACTCTAGTACCGCTAATTTACGAGCTATCGGTCCGCTGGCTTACATATCAGATATGTATAGATGGCATATTTCTTGTTATCTTTTTTACACAAAGTACTGCCGGGTGGTGTCGTGAAAAAATTCAGGTACGTACTTAAGCCGAGTATAAATATCAATCTGCTAAGTAGCAGACACGTCGAATAATTCTTTGCTTGTCACTTGTCACATATCTTTTCATTTTATTCGTGCTTGTGTTCTGTTCTAGAAATACAAAATGGACTGGTTAAAGTCTTTTTGTGTCCGAGTTTTTATTATCAGCTTATTTGCAAATTTATTAAAAAGTTTGCAAACCAGTTATGATTTGGATATTTCAGAAGATGTGAATTTGATTAAGGAATGTATTGTTATTGTATTTGGTAAAGCCATCAGCGGGTCTCCCTTATTTCCAGTTCAATCTGCTTTCTTTTTCTCACAATTCCTTGGAAAAAGAGCTCACGTGAGCAAAAGGGTTCTTTCCATGCTAAAAGTGTATATACATATTCATGCAGGACCGTATTACAAAAATGTGTACCTAACGAAAATGGAATGTATGAACAGGAACTACTTCAAAAACCCTTTGTGGCGCAACAATAAGTGTCTAGTAAATTTTATCACATAACAACATAATCATAAATTGACATCGTCTGCCTATACCAAATATAATGCTGTTTTCCAAAACCTATAAACCATCTAGCTGCCGCTTTAAGGTTTCATTGTGCTGTTCTTGTTGAGCACATATGATGAAGAGTGTAACCACAAGGCTCAAATACTTTAAATAAATATTATCAATCAACAGTTATGAAGTGATAAAATTGTTGTAATATTTTGTTTTAACTTACCCCTGCAATAAAGCTGTAAGTTATAGCAAACATATCACTTCCTCGAATGCCTATATTGTTTGTAGCCAACTCGAAATACACGTGCCGAGCTTGCTCAGCCGGAACTGTTTCCTGTCGTTCTACAAGCAAGTATTTTAAAACGCTCAACTAGGAAAACGATATTTTGAAAAATGTAAGATTTGCCAGTTAAACATTGAAGTATATTTCTTTTTTGTTTTAAAAATGCTACCTTTCTTGGAATGTCGGCCGCGACATAAAAAATAACAAGACCATTTGTGAAGTGTGAAAGTTGAATTATTCTTACCAGCATTTCTTTGGTGACAAAAACAGTGTTAAGATTTGTGGTATAGTATAAAAGAAACTCGGCAAAAAACCAAGTCACTAGTGTTCCAATTGAACTATTTATACATTGTGCTAGATTTGAAATTGCAAGAAATCTAGCATATACTTGACTCCAGTTTGCATTGGCAGAATTACCAACGTTGTTGCAACTGATTTTGTTCGAGGAAACACGAGCATCGAAATCCGGTTGGGAATTCTTGGTAGAAAGCATTTGTTTGATGTCTTTTGCAAACGATGATGCTACAACACAGAGAGTTGTAGATAATAGCAGTACCCATGCATCAAAAAATATTGCCAAAATTCGTCGTCTTAGCTGAAGAAAAATTGCTATAATGGCCAACAGACTATCATACACGGAAATATTTGATAATTCTGGAGCTTCTTTAGGACTTCCTGTTTTTTCAAAGTAAAATATTTGTCTAGCGTGAGCCACATATCGTCGGAAAAACCAGGATGGTGTCCAGCTTGATATTGGACTTATAACTTGGTATCCGCCAATTACACTTCCCATGGCGTGCATTGTTGCCATACCGTACATAGCATAGTGGACGATTGGTTTAGTAAACTGAAATATAGAATGTTACAATAATTAGTTAGGTTTTATGTAATATTATATTGAAGATATTAAATTCCGATAAAAACTGAAATGTTTACCCATTCAGAGTAAATAGGAAAATGCATGTTCAAAGTCAAGTTAAGAAGATTGTTTTGTTCGTTTTGGTTGTACCACAAGGTTTTCATCAGAATAACCTTAGACATGCACACAAAGCATCCACAAAACATTTCAAAATATAAACCTGGATATCCAGATAGCATAGAAAGATCCTCTGGCAAGCTTGCTCGAATTTCTGCAATCAACAGAAGTAGTAAAAGAATATTTATTATTGCAACTATAATCTTTTGAGGAAGCCATTGTCTCCGAACATAGCTGTTTGATTTTGAGGATTTCACAAAGCGAACTGGACTGCAGCACAAATAAAACATAAAGTCGAAGTACAGTTTTAATAGTTCATGTAGTTGATTTGCTTTTTGATTTTCATAATAACCAGAGTTAGTGCTTGTAGTGTGACTAGATGCAAACCTTCCGTGTATTGGAACTATCACCTGGGCTACATTTGTTGCTGTTTTTGTTTTCATTGTGGGGCGTAGTAAGAATACCAGCATTTAGTTTATATGTTTGCTGCTGCTAATGTTTATTTCAAATAGTTAGAGTAGTCAAAAAGCTAAAAACTCTTCAAACCAAAATTGGTTATGTGACAAGGAGCAACGTACACAAGTACATACTCATACATTGAATGAATGACAATTTTAAATTTTATTTTTTATTTTTTAAGCAATGTATACACGTAATGTTTTTAAATTGGCATTTTCCTGACATCAAACTGCTCCGGCTAAATGACAAAATTAATTGGATTATTCAGGCTAACATTTACAACTGTCATACCTTTTGACAAAGTAGTCTGTCTAGTATTGAAACATTCAAAAAATAAAAATATTAAGTTGACTGAATGTCCATGTTATTTAAAATTTAACTGTGTAACAGCACTGATAAGGAATTATAATGATATACAATTAACTACTTAAAACAAAGAAAAGCTTCAAACAACGTTTTTCAACATGGATTTATTTCGAAAGCTTCATGTCGCAAGCTAACCAAATAATCGTTGAGGCATACACCGTTTTTAAATAGATGATTTAAAAATATTACATGCTACAATAATAGTTACATAATGTTTTGGTTTGTAGCAAAGTTTCATTACACGGTAAGCAGTTGGGTAAAAACATGATATTGTTTCTGAAGCAAGTAAAGCTTGAGAACAATTGTGTTTTGCTTCTTATACGTTATGGGAACAAAATATCTCCCGAGGTGTCGTGTACAGCAGACGGTGCGGACGCTGTAAGTGCTACAGCACCAACAAAAGTAAAAAAATATTTCAAAGGTAGTAAACGCCAATCAATAAAATAGCAATGTTTTTTAAATTGAAGGCAGGCTACTAATTTTTAAACCAAATTAGATTTCTGAATTTGATTAACTTCCATGTTAAGAATAATTGTGCCATTTGAGCCACATATTTTATGTTTCAGCAAATTGAAACTGCTACCTTTTCTATTTAAAAAACATAATTTGCGAACAAACCTTGTACGTTTTATCAGCGTACTGATTTACCAACGCTGATTTATACTTTTCTTATTGCTCTTCAAAGGGAATATACGCATTACAATGTAGTAAATATGAATTTAGTTACTACGTGGTTTTTTAACGACGAATTGATTAAAGCAAATATTTAAAGCTATCAACCATTGAATTGTGTTCAAGATTTTTTCTTCCTAAATTACGACTCTATTGGTAATTAAAATAAAGTATAAAATGGAGTATCCAGATCTTCCTTCCTTCAAAACAGCAAAATTTTCCAAACGACACGATGGTAAGCATATTTTCATGGAATGCTACGAACATTTAAAGTACAAAGTACATGTCTCATTTTATCTAGCAAAGACACATTAGTCAGAGTACATCAGAAAGGAGGTTTCAGGTGTCTACTAGGGCATTTAGGTACAGGTTTTGTCCGTGGCCAATTTTCTGTTTCTTCAAAATTTTCAATTTTAAATGGATATGTTTGGAATTAAAATTTTGGGCTAGTCGTAATAGGCGTAGGTTAGAATAATTAACTTGTCAACTGGACCCAAAGCCAGTGCTGAATAACCTACATTCAACATTCAAGCGTCTGCTTCAAGCCTAGTCAGTTTATGTTTAGCTGCAAAGCTAATAGGCCACTACTTTATTCTCTGCTGTTTTTGTTTTAAGTTATTTCAAAATGGCAGCAGGCCACTCCACAGAATGCAATTCAATATCTATAATACAATTATTTCAAGCTCAGGTGAAACTTGCTGAATGGATAACGCTAAAGACTACACCATTTCGTATAGTTAAACCGTCCCATCAGCTAATATCAATTACAAAGTTTCCAAAAACTAGTACATTATCCGCAGTTATACTTGGCCACTGTATAGTTTATATTGCAAAAATTTACTGGCTTGGAAAAAAGGTGTTCCAAAACAATCAGCAAATTAATGGCGATACTATTGTTTCGTTTTACTATTTATGTGCCGTTGCACTTATGGGCTACCCTTTTGTTAAGGTTTCAAAAGACAAGCACAATGAATTTGCACATCTTTGCAATAACTTATTTCTTACTGATTCAGCCCAGAAATCTAATTTGCTGAAATTACTTATATACAACATACCATTTTGCGCCACATTTATATGTGCTCTGTATACAGTTATAGAAGTTGTGAAATTATTAGGGTTGTACTCAATACATGAGAATATTTTATTTTACGTATTTCGTATTTGTTTCACCGCTTACGACATTTGGAATTTTTGCTACATGGTAATTGTAGGTTGCCTACTTGCGTATGATGGAATGTTTGGAAGTTACATTGCACTGTATAAATTGGTGTGTGCAAACCTAGTGCAATCCAAGCTCATCTTGAGCTCCTGCAGTTTACAATACCAAATTAGAAAATTTCAAGAAATACAATGATACACAGGTTTAAGTAATTTTTGCTTTCAAGAAATGATTGCTTTGCCTCTTAAATGTTTGTTAATTCTTAGTGGAGTTTTACTAGGAACTACCCTAATTGATAGTAAACTTAGACTGTCAACTTCAACAGCAGCTTTGTGTCTGGGTATATACACTCTTGTTATTAGCTATGGGCTAATGGCAGTTGGATACGCTTTCCCAGGAAAGGTAAACACTTTAAGTGTGGAAACCCTTCAAACATGGAAACGTAGACTAGCTGAAATAAAGTCCACACAGAACAAATTGAAAATAACGAGAAAAACAATTAATAGCTGTTGCAGCATAAGGATTGGTTTTGGATCATCTAATTATTACGAGAGTGGCACAGCTTTGACAATACTTAAGTTTTTAGTTGAATGTACAATAAATTTGGTACTAGTAATACATTGAAACTTTAAAAATAAAATTGCAGCTACCTAAGTCCACAGGAGTATAATATAATATTTTTTTCAAAGTTATGGGTTTCTGTCTAATTTAACATAGTAATTGAATAAAGGCACAAGATTATGTAATAAAAGCAAACTCCATGGGAATAGTTTTAAGCTTCTCCTTTTCTAAATTCTTCATTTTTAATAAATGGTAGCCAGATCATGGATGCCATTTTTGCATAACATTTAAAGTCTCCTGAAGCAATTAGTAGTCAACTAGTCAACTACAACGTTCATCAGGATAATAATATTTTTCGATTAAATCGATAATAATATTTTTCGATTAAATCGATAAGAATATTTTTCGATTAAATCGATAAGAATATATACGTGCCTATAACACAACCCAGTTAATGACACAGATTCCAATTTTTGCATTAATTATTGCAGATTAATATTATTGCAGTTTCTACTTTAAACCAAGACAAGTTCAGAATTATGCATGTTCACATGAAACAAATCCTTGTAGCCAAGTGTTTGCTTTTGGAAAAAAACAAATAAATGATTCCACAGAGGAGTTTTGGTGTTTTTACCTTTTTTGGGGCACCTTTTCCGATTTTCGTCAAAATTGGTGTATATGTACCCTCTTGAATTGTGATTTCAAAAATAGTATTATTTTGGTCCAGGGTGACGATATCACTGAAAAATTGATGACCGAATGTGACCATTTTATGGTATTTATTTGAGGAATACTAGGACTTTTAAAGTTTTTTAAGTATAACTTTTGTGTCCATCAAAATCAGGAAAATCGCCGAGAGGTCCATCCTAATTTTTTAATGCTTGTTTCAAAAAAATTAACCGCAAGAAACAATTCCGTTCCATGGTGGAGATATTTGGAAAAATGTATGGACAAGTATAGCAGCCTTGACAGAATCCAACGTGCCAAAAGTGACCGAATGCTGTTTCCGTCTGCTTTATCCAAACTGTCCGGTTGATATACCAAATTAAAGCCGATGCAAAATTCTAGGATCGTATTTCCCAGTTTTTTGAAATATGGGCATGAAAAAAAGTTATGACCACATTTGAAAAGTGATGCAATTTTGCACAAAATGAATGGTTTGACTAATTTGGTCATAACTTTTTTTCAAGCCCATATTTCAGAAATTCAAGAGGGTACATATACACCAATTTTGACGAAATGCTCAAAAAAATGGTAAAAACACCAAAACTCCTTCTCACAAATATCCCATACATCAGATTGATATTATGTAATTATATTGATAATTCATACAAATTTAAAAATAAATAGGCCTTCTTATATTTCTTTGATAACAATGAAAAATAAGCTACTTTACAAGTACACGATAACTTGAATTGCATGTGTGAATAAATAAGAATAAAACCTTTGCCTTTGCGTTTGTTCCATCGATGTGATTCTAAACCATACAAAACTGTGTCGGAGTCAATAATATTTACATGCCGTTTAGTTGGAATTCACACTATATATCATGGCTCGTTGGGTTCTGTCTGTCTAACGTTCTGTCAACAAGCAATAATTTATACTTTAAGAAACTTGAAGTTGAAAGAATAATATCCTGTTTTTTTTTGTTTTTTGTTAAGGTGCTTACTAAAATTCAGAGTGTAGAATGAAATCAGTAAAGTAGACAAGATAGAGAGTAAAACGAAAAACAATTTTAATATGGCTCGTGTCTAATTTCCTGTTCACCAGTATGCCCATATAGGTCTATGCCCAATATTTTGAGCAATAAAACTTTAACGCAGTTGTTGTCAGTAGACTCGCAGATACGAGTATATGCAAAAAACAACACGTTACAATTCAATATTTAAGGTAATCTTTCCAAGCCTTCGTATATACGTATGCTTTTGTGATGTTTGCAAGAGAGAAACTCCAATTTTTAGACGGGCTTAGGTTAAAAATTTAATATCCTGCTTTTGTTTTTGACAAGTGATTGATTTGAATTCAAGTTGCAGAAAAAGGGTTATAAAAGCAAACTACTTATGCAAGAACGGTAAAAAACAATTTATTATGGCAAATGCCAAATTTTCTGCTAGCGAACATTCTTTCCAGAAGCTACTATGCCTTTCTCCTATTCAGAGCTCTAATCACTCTAATCACAAAACTGAACTCTAACTAAACAGCATAAACCATAAACACATTTCTTTGATTAGGTTGACGTCTATAATCCTTCTTTTTAATGTTTCTTGATTTTTAAGCCGCTTAACGCTAAGTATATGTAAAACAAAAGAAACTAAAGTATTATCTATACTTTGGACTTTTTTTACTGAATTTACGCTAAGAATTTATTTTATCACTTTAGCTTAATTAGGGGGTAATCTGCATCAAATACATTGCTTCATGCTTTAGTGGAAGCACTGAAAATATATTAGATCACATATTTGTACAGAGTTTTTTGAAAAAGTTCTAGCACCCAAGCGCTCACGTACTAAACCTATAAACAAATAATTTTGTTCCTAAGATTGTAGGTTACGTAACGTTGATAACCTTGATTACTGTTTATTTACTAATTCGACTACATGTTGCACAAGCTCTTTTAGATCATTCTTTTAGACCAACTATTAACTTAAAAGAAAGTCTAAATGCATTCAGGGAGTGCTCGGTTACCCTAATAAACAATATTCTACTGAAATCAGAAACAGAAAACATTTTGCAAAAGGATATGTACAACGTTGTTGCTCCAGGTATTCCCATGGCTCGAAAAGTTTACCCTTTACACAAAAGTAAAGATGGAAGATTTTTATGCCATAAAAGAGTCACAGAGAAAAAAATTTGCACATCAACAGCAAACCTGCCTATGAAGTGGCCGTATTGTTTAAAGTGCATCAATTACCCACTTCTACTGGAACGATTTTCCAAAGAATACTTTCCATGTATCATTCAGGTCTAGTAACCGGTTGGGGAAAGCTAGCCCAGAAAGCGACCATTAGCGAAAGAGAAGATTTACGACACTACCGTGCAATTCAAAAGTACATTCGTGAGGATGAACCAATTTCGATGTCAAGTAATATTATAGTGGTGTTCTATATGGGCTTGAGTGCTTTAGCAATATGCATTTTTGTGTTTGTGATAGAAAACTTGAATTGCATTTATAAATTGGCAACTTTGCTCTTTTGTCGCGTTCTCGATTGTAACTGTGCATCTACATTACCGATTTTTGATGTAACTCGAAAACTGAGCAGATTCTTTCAATTACAGAGACCTGAACCTATAACGATTATTGTGCGTGTAAGGCCTGTAAACAGCAACAATGACTAGTATAATTTTTAATTTTTAAATAGAGTTTGGATCATTTATATGTACAATAACCTAACCATATAAAGGGTTCCTCGTAAATCCGGAGACATTTTTGAAATTGGAATATTTTGGAATATTTAAGCTTTATTGAACTGCAATGTTTTTTACCATTTAATACAACTAATAGTTAACAGTATTCACATAAACTAAGATTCATTGATGCCTTTGTATTCAGTGCTGTAAAGTTCTTGTTTGGCTTACGCTAGAACCCCATATCCCGATTTTCCCGATCATGCTGCCACTTTAGCGGTGATATTTTTTCAAATATTATTGAAACCTTGGGGTAAACTGTGTGGGTTTTGTAGATTGGATTACCCTACCTTACATGAATCCCAAAATGTTTTGATGCCACTTACCAGTAGAGAATTTGGAGCATGTTTTGATTTAGGTCTGGGCCTTAGAAAGTTATTTTTGTAAAGAAATCGGGGTATAGATTTTGCTCGCTGCTCCTGATCCTTGACTGCTAGTTGGTGCTTCCGGCCTAGTGCAGGCTTTGTTGCCCAACTTCTAAGTTTTGATTTGTCTAATCGCTTGTTAACTAATGTTGAGTTTGTTGGCCGCAGCACTAAAAGAAGTGAAGGGCTCCTCGTCGAACAACTTTGTAGTCGTCTTCAAGATTCTTAAGGAAGCCACCGTTGCAATACGTTCTTCAAAGAACCTGCACCCTGATGTTTTTGTAGCTTCATATACCCGAACAATTTTGTATATACCTGTATGGCGCTTACCTGCTTCTACAAAGTGTTTCACTGCTTTAATCGTTGACCCATCAGCGACATTTTCGAAGTAGGATATAGCCCGTTTTGAAAACGTTTCTTACTCCCGAGATTTTATGACGATGCGTATATTTTGAAAAACCAAAAAATGCATTATATAACCCCCGAAGGATGAGCTATCGCATGATGCATTCAATTTTTTATCACTTGCCTTTATTTGCATTTTATCCATGTTTGCACAAATGTCTCCGGATTTACGAGGAGGGCTTTAATATATTATGATTCAGAAAACTATGATTTCTACCAAAGATTTATTGCAGCAGCAGCTTGAGTAATAATGTTTTGCTGTGTCTTGTAATTGTTACTTTGTAGTGAATTTTGTGGATTGTAGTCTCTCCAAAAATAAAATTGTTGTAGTACTTTGAAACATATCAAGATTGACAAATACAAAATAATATCAAATCAAATATAAAATCAAATACAGTACAGTATGAAATATAAACATCCATGGTAAGCCATTGAAAAATGCTCGCTGCTAACAACGATGAGTGTCTAAGTAGTCAAAAGATCCTACGACAATATCCTTGATGAATGCAGTTAGTAATAATAGCCTGCTCTGGCTGATTTAAGACCACCTGGGCTTCTTAAATGCCCATTTTGCCTGGTTTAGACCCAATTTAACCTAATTTTGAACCCATTTAGCCTGGTTCAGAGCCCATTGTGCTGGTTTAGAGCCTATTTTGCTCGTTTAGAGCCCATTCAGCCTGGTTTAGTGCCCATTTAACCTGGTTTAAAAATAAAGTGTACAGACAGACGGACAGACAAACGGACAACGATATCTTAAATAGCTCTCCTGCTGAAGCAGCGAGCTAATAAATAATATCTAACATAACGTAATATCAACTAACCAGACATATGCATCACAATGTCGGAGAGCTAAATGATTTACAGGCAAAGCTCCAATTTCAAGTGGCCAAAATTGTCAATGGGTCACTTAGAACTTTTGCCCATCAACAATTTTGATAAACTTGTCAAGTACTTTTGATTGGTTGGGCCCACCCACCATAACGTTCACAATATGATGCTTTGCAAATTTCAGAAGCTGATAATCCTTCACGTGTCGCGAAAGAATCCCCGACGAAAAAATTCCAAACAAAGGAGTCCCAATTTTTTTACCCAAACGAAAAAATTCCCAATGCGAAAAAATCCCCAACGAAAAAATACCCAATGCAAAAAACCCCAAAATGAAAACTCCTTATGCACTACAATGTCTCAGGCAGCAGTAGCTACTTGATGTTTGAAAAAAAATTAAGGGTTGGGTAAGTGGTTATGATTTCCTGCAGACATATAAGACTTACTGTATATGCAATTATTACGCCGTATTCTAACTACAAACTTTTTACTTTTGAAATCGAAATCACAAATCTGCCACAATGTAGTTTTACATTGTGATGCTTACTGTTCTACAACCAAACTTTAAATGAATTCGGTTTTCATTTGCTGAGTTACTGTAAAACTTTAAATAAGGAGTATAATGACCAGCAAAAACCATGACCTTGTAATGCATAGTTAGAGACATTGTATTGGAGTAATTTGCATGATTTCCTATACATTACAGTAAACTTTAATGTTTTATTTATTTAGATACAAAAATTGGGGAAAAGTTCGTTGGGTATTTTTACGTATTGGAAAATTCTTCGTTTGTGGCAAAATAATTGGGGATTCTGTCGTTGTGGATTTGTTCTTTGGGGATTCATTCATAAGACCAACCTTTTGTTTTGGTAAAACATACTATTTGGTTTTTTTAGAAAGCCATTATTGATTAATATTCAGAAAGTGATTATTTTTTAGGATTAGTTGGCTACGACATATGATGACGATTATTGATTAAACTACGACTCCGCTCCTAAAGCAAAGCTTTATTTGGAATTTTTGCAATTTCCTGCATTATGAATAGCTAAATTTTTAAAATGTTACGCGAACTTTATTTACAATATATTGTGACTTGTTCTTAATAAGGTTATTTCAACTCTTGAAAATTTTAAAATGAATGCTCAAAGAGTATTGATTAAATTATGTAATGTTCTTTAACAATATTTTCTCAAAATCTTAGATTTTTATTAAAACAGGAGCCCCTTGAAATATTCTTGGATTTTGCCAAATTAAATTTACATGATATAGACCAGTCATACAGAACAGAATCATCTAATTCAGAACCTATCAGGATATCTAGGATCTCAAGTCAGTTAGGCTTCACATAAATACCAAAATTTAAATGTACATGCCCGAGCAGCCATCCAGCCGTTCTTGTAATCGTCACTTCTCCGAATTCTCAAGCATAATTGGTAAGGGTTATCTTCACCATAGAAACTCCATGCAGTCATAAATTTAGGTGGCGTATACTCAATTTTGTCCCAGGTTATAGATTCGGCTGACTTACGATTTTCTCTTCCTCCAATCCAGTACTCTAAAACATTTAAAACATTTGCTGAAGCAGAAGGGTACTTAATTTGCACATTTCAATAGTCTATTAAGTAACTATTAGCGGATTTTAAAACCAAAACATGTACTCCCTTGAATTTCAAATCCTTTACCACATAATGATAGTAAGACTACAGAAAATAGCTCGTGCAAAGTTTCAGCCCGCCAAAGTAACTGTGGCGTTGTTGGTGACGAAAATTCATTTTTATCGGAAGTAGCGACAGACAGTATAAATTTGAAGGTTTATGAATGGTTCTTAGAAATAGACGCCGCTGAAACCTTCAATAAGTAGGGAAAAAACTTGAAAGTTTTAGAAAATTATTTTATGCAACACAATGCATGCACATTAACCTGTCTGTACGTCATTTAATTGCCCATTTACCCTTTAAGCTCTACCAAAAAAATCAGAATCCTATAACTTTTCTGTTTTGAGAAGTTTGGTTTTTTTTCCATCGACACCGATAAAAATGATTTTTCGTCCCCAACGACGCCACAGCTACAATGGAGGGCTGAAACTTTACACGAGCTATTTTCTGTAGTCTTACTATCATTATGTGGTAAAAGTTTTAAAATTCAAGAAAGTTCATTTTTTGGTGTCCACATCCGCTAATGATTACTCAATTTTCAATTTTCTTACCTCCTAAGTCCAAATTATCTGCCGATATTACAAAGTTAAGTTGGTCTTGAGATAAAATTTGCAAAAGGCTTAGATTAAGCGATTCGCATTTGCTCCGAGCTTCTTGCCATGTTGATGATGTGTTATCAACAAAGACAACTTTACCGTCACGAGATTTCCCCAAGAACACTAACGATTTTGGAATTCCCTTTACTGGAAATAAGTTTAAATTTGAAGTGGTGTTAGACTTGCTACAGGTATTTTTCAGTAGTTTTCAGATAAATGAGCTTGCGTTGGTCTATATAGTGTATAGGATACAGCAATTGTTGCTTAAACATATTTGAAAAATTAGTAAACATGTTGACAAAATAAACATCTCGAATCTTACACATAATATTACTTCTAAAGATTTTAAAGTAAACGCTAAAAGAAGGCAACTTTGTGTTTACTATAAGCTAATGCTATTCGTTAATTACTCAGTTTATTATAGCCAAAAAAGTTTATTTGCATATAATGCATTTTTTAAATTGATCTTATGAAGAATCCGCAGTCCTACAATCTTTAAATTTACTTTTAACCTTCAATTTTTTGCAAAAAAAGTTAGTTCTGTTAAACACCAAATATAATGTCAATTTAAAAAGCATCGCAAAAATGAGAAATCTTTGTCTGAGTGTGCTGTCGTGAAGTAAAATTTTCTAAAGAGCTAAATAATGTACTTTTAGTGAATATATGTCACTACTGAAATGGTTTACTTACAAAATATCTCTAACTCCGATGAGTTAAAGCGCCTCCAAGAGCCAACAGTTGAATCATGGCCTGAAAAACATTTCAATAGTGGTACAAGTAACTGAAAAATACCTAAATATTTCTAAAGTAGAACTTTATACCTGTGTGAGCAGATTCCACACGCTCTTCAAGTGATTGTGTGCAGCTAACAACAGTAAAAAAGACTGAAAGTAAAAGAAACTTCATTTTGAGCTACTCAAATATTTGAAACCCACTCTTGATATTGACTCGCTCTGTACGATACCAAACAGCAAATGTGACCAAGAAGCCTTAGCGCTTATGTATATATACCCAAAAAGCAAAAAAATAAACTCAGTCTGTAATAATTAATTAATCATGCATCAATCAATCATCGGCTAGCAATCAATTATAAGCTTGACATGTGCAGTGCACAAACACTTGCTGATCTGTCTTTGTATTTGCGTTGCTCAATTCCACGTGTAAAAATGGTGATTAAATTTAGTTATTTTAATTTCAAGTCGCCAGTTTTAAAGTATGCAATAACAACGTAGATTTGTTGAAGCATCTATATTTGGGCTTGTTATTTTTAAGGCTAAATATTCATTTTGCGCATTTGGTCTGTTCCAAGTTCGTCCGCCCGTCCGTCACCCCTTGGAATTGTTGATTAAGTTTTTCAAACGATACCTCTCAAAAGGTTTTTTGTGCCTGGTTTAAAAAATTCAGAAACACAAGGACACCAGAGGGCGCTCAACAGTTGGAAAAAGTGTGTTACTCCAGTTCTTTTTTCAAGAAGACTTTTTTTTAAATTTTGTGTTTTAATAGCTTTCTTTGTACCTACTGCGCACCCGTAGCTCTTTTTTTGTTAAAAAAAACTTACATGCGGCTAATTACATTAGCTATGCAAGGAATCATTATAATTTTAGCGTTTGTAGAAACCTTAATGTTTGCAGTTTTCAGAAATGTATACAGTACAATATTCTCGTAAAATTTTGCTTTAATATAGTTGCAATTTAGCTGATTGCACTAATTTTACATTTGCATTAATTTTTCAATGTTATTACAAAATCCTAAAAAATGCAGTTTATTTTCAGTCCACTGTGCACATTATTGGCCACATTTCTGTCGCAGTTGTCAAGCCGTTTAATTGTTATTCCTTTTTATGCATCTTTTCGTCACTTCCGAAAGTACTTTAATAATTTATTCAAACATATGACAAGCAAACAGCTCTTATATGGTGCTTAAAATGGTTAATTCAAAGCAAATTGCATCATGACGATAAATGTTGTGACCATATCTACTAGTATTGTATAAATGTTGGTTCCAAGGTTACATGAAAGGCATTTCTTATTTGTAAGTATTTCTGTATTTCAGTGACAATGACATAAGTCAGCATGTGATATTTGTCTAATCTAGTCTGTCTGCTCTGTAAGCTTTCAAACAATTTAAAAATGGTATTACAAAATCATTAGTTATCATTGAGACCGGATGCGAACAAATCTCGAATGTGGCACGAGGCAGATAACAAAAACACTGCGCTGAGCAGGTTATGCAATATGTTGGAAACCCTAATACCTATACTGATTGACACTATCAAACCCGATGTTGTACGTTGGAAATATATGGATGTTCATACACTAATATTAGTATTATAATATTATAGAGTAATAAGTAAAGGTTGAATTTTTTTATAAACTTGTTAGTTTTGCGAAGCAGTCGTCATCACTGCATTGTTCTAAAATATTCTCAAACATTTTAAAGATATTTTAATGTTAATGTTGATAAAAAAAGTCTGTGTACCCAATTTGGCTATACTTTGATGAATTTACTAATTATTAATTTGATAATATTTTTATAACATGCTTCTAAATCCTCTCAAAACATAAATATGGCTAGGACGGCAACAATTATTTCCGTTTCCATGCAATCTCTGTTTTCATGAGAGTTATCGTTAGTTATACATCAAACCGACCCAATCTAATCTGTTCTTCGTCGAGTAATAAACTAAATTTGGAAGAAGATACCAGGCTGGGATATCTTTTAGGGAGAAACAAAAAGAAAGGGTCTGACTTTTAAAGTATGCAACCTCTATGATTATTCTAAGAGGTCGATTTGGATAAATCCGGTTTGTTCTGTAACAGCCTATAAATATTGCTAATTACCAGATATTACCACTTTTCAGGTGGTTATAACAAAAAAAAAACTTTTTGTTTCCTTCAGCCACTTCAGCTTTCCCAAGTATATGTAAAGTTGATAAAGAGACAGAGTAGAAGGATGAATAACGTTGATTTGAGCATACATGCGACAAATTCTTCCATGTATTTTTTTCATGAAATGGCAAATATAATTTGTGTAAAACGTGACAATTGTATGCTTTAAATTGGTAATTTTCAGCAAGTCCAAAAATAGGTTTATAGTACTTACTGCTCCAATACTTTTTATTAAACACTGATTGGATTCACCGGGCACAAAGGGGCACCGGGCAAATTTTCAAATACCTTTCATATTCCTATTCACTTATTTCCAAATGTGTTGAGCAGACGTTCATTTATTTGGTTGGGGTTCCTATGATCGTCAGCTTTCTTTTTGAGCTGGTAATCTTCTGCATTAGTCTAGTAATGTTACAGAAATTAAAGTAAGTTTAGAAAATATAAACACATAGAAAATTGCAGAATTAAAATATTGGGTTGTGCTGAGATCGGACTGAGGTATAGTTTTGTACGGATACATAATCGACACGACGTAGTTGGCATAGCAGATGAATAGACTTGAGTCAGGACTGTTGACCGCTACTTTTGCATGAAACCAATTTTGCTGTATTTTGAAGCGTAATTACAAAATATCTTCCTGATTTTAATTGCATTGCTTTCTAAATGAATGAAAAGGTTTCATTTATAGCACACGTTATATTTGTCGTATATTTAGAGTATTAGCAACACCCGGAGAGCAATCAAGTTATAATACACAAAAGAAAGTTCTCGTCAGATTTTCAAGATATTTCAAATCCTTCTTCAAGACATGACAGGAAGTCATACAACTTCCGCTTCCGAAATTCTTCTTGGACCACCTCAAAACGGAGAATGGCCAGGATAGAATTATGGATACTCGAAGTTTTGAAACCAGGGGCACTGATGTACAGATGATTGGCCCCCAATCAGCATTGTTACGCAAGATTTCTCGTTAAACTCAGGAAAAATTTTGGTTTGCCTTGGGTTCTTGTTGCCATACTCCGGATCCCCGGTGGAATTGCTTTCATGAAAACCATGTGCTGATTTTGCTACCGTTGCAGAAGTTAGTAAGCTTGAGTGAAGGCGTGACTGTGACCATGAAAAAAGTTGCAACTTGTAAATAATTCTATTGCAAATTTGGTACGACTGAATTTCTGTTTGTAAAACGTTAATTAACTTAAATAGTTAACGCACTAATATAGTAATGTAATATCAGCATGAACCAGTGTACAGCAATGAATCATGCAATGAGGAATGGACAATAAATATAGAAATGTAAATATAGAAATATAACGAGAGCCGGGGGACCGGTTTCACGAATTTTCGAGTAATCATTAATATTATGGGGAATTACATTACGTTAGCCGCAAACTAATTTTGTGTCCAGATTACACTCGTATATTTAAATTACCTGTGCGTATTTAAGATAACCCTCATATATTTAAATTACCTGTGCGCATTTAAGATAACCCTCGTGTATTTAATATTGACTGCGTGTATTTAATATTAACTGCATGTATTTAGTATTAACTGCGTGTATTTAATATTGACTGCGTGTATTTAATATTGACTGCGTGAATTTAATAATTACCGCGTGTATTTTTAATGACTGGCAAGAAACCTAGTGAGCTAAGATTTTATACCGGTGTTAGCATAGGTCTCAACACAATTTAGCGACGGAGTTTACACACTTTTTTAACATGGTGGAGTCTTAAAAAAGGCCTTAGTATGTTGGTAGACTAACAGGGTGTTAGCACGGAGGAGTGCTAACGGGGTGTTAGCATGGCGGAATGATGACGGGGTGTTACCATGGCAGAAAGCTTGGGGAGTGTAAGCATGGGGAAGTTATAACACGGTGTTAGCATGGTGGAAGTTTTAACACGGTGTTAGCATGGGGAAGTTTTAACATGGTGTTAGCATGGGGAAGTTTTAACATGGTGTTAGCAGGGTGAAGTTTTAACACGGTGTTAGCATGGGGAAGTTTTAACACGGTGTTAGCATGGGAAAGTTTTAACACGGTGTTAACATTGTGGAGTTTTAACACGGTGTTAGCATTGTGGAGTTTTAACACGGTGTTAGCATGGGGAAGTTTTAACATGGTGTTAGCATGGGGAAGTTTTAACATGGTGTTAGCAGGGTGAAGTTTTAACACGGTGTTAGCATGGGGAAGTTTTAACACGGTGTTAGCATGGGGAAGTTTTAACACGGTGTTAACATTGTGGAGTTTTAACACGGTGTTAGCATTGTGGAGTTTTAACACGGTGTTAGCATTGTGGAGTTTTAACACGGTGTTAGCACGGAGGAGTGCTAACGGGGTGTTAGCATGGCGGAATGATGACGGGGTGTTACCATGGCAGAAAGCTTGGGGAGTGTAAGCATGGGGAAGTTATAACACGGTGTTAGCATGGTGAAGTTTTAACACGGTGTTAGCATGGGGAAGTTTTAACATGGTGTTAGCATGGGGAAGTTTTAACATGGTGTTAGCAGGGTGAAGTTTTAACACGGTGTTAGCATGGGGAAGTTTTAACACGGTGTTAGCATGGGGAAGTTTTAACACGGTGTTAACATTGTGGAGTTTTAACACGGTGTTAGCATTGTGGAGTTTTAACACGGTGTTAGCATGGGGAAGTTTTAACATGGTGTTAGCAGGGTGAAGTTTTAACACGGTGTTAGCATGGGGAAGTTTTAACACGGTGTTAGCATGGGGAAGTTTTAACACGGTGTTAACATTGTGGAATTTTAACACGGTGTTAGCATTGTGGAATTTTAACACGGTGTTAGCATTGTGGAGTTTTAACACGGTGTTAGTATGGTGAAGTTTTAGCACGGTGTTAGCATGGTGAAGTTTTAATACAGTGTTAGCATACATCCTTTCAAACTTGTCAACTTTTCCGAAAATACCAAGAAGAAATTATAATATGGATTTATAAAAATGTTACTGGAAATTATTAGAAAAATTCACATTCTGATCGTTACAGCATAATAGTGCGGATGCTTAATATGACTCAAAAAACTCAATCATTCTGTAGAATTTTTCATTTGATAAAAGTTTTCTATTCATAAAATAATATTTATAAAATCAAAACAAAATTTTACGTGCAAATAAAAGCGTAAAATCTTTAAGTGTCAATACAGATACCAACAGATAAGTTTTAAATATCCTATGGCCGTCAGCTTAAATAAAGAAAATCTTTGATTGCCTAAGTTCCATATTTGTATATACGCTTGAAATGTATTCCTAGTTCACATAAGCAAGACTATTACGATTAATAACCTTGATCAAAAGCAGCATTTCAATGTTTTCACATATTTTTTTGTCAACAGCGCTAAGTAGATATGACAATGACAATACCGCTCACCTAGCTTTGCTTGCACCATAATAATAACACTAATTGCAAACTGACTCGGTCAAACTGATAAAAAATTCACAAGCATACAACCTGCAATGTATACGACAGTCTGTGTAGTACTCGGTATACAATATATTTTTGTAATCCCAGTCTTGCCAGTCTACCAGCCAGCTACGAATTATTATATACCTTAATGACCACGTATGGTGGCCTTGAACGTGAAAAAAATCAGTATTTTTCCAAATCCAATTCCTTCACAGTTATGCTGCAGTACACATACAAACACATGGTGTTTGCACTTTTGTTATCACACAGAGCTGCGCATTCTTATAACTCAAACAATTGAGCAATATCGACTGAGAGAACATAACGACTAATTCAATTCAAGAGTTTTTTCAAACATTTCAACTGTTTACAAAGGACATTTCGCATTCCCCTTGTTAGGCTGGGCCCCCCCTTTTTATTGCCTAATCTGATAGAGCTTGTGAAGGCGGATCGACTGCAAAAAGTCCGACTGAAATCGGATAACAGGGTCCGATTTTATGGCGGTTTCAAAATATTCTTTAACATGGGGGTAAATGGGTAGGTGTACCTATTTCAAACCCCATTTTCACCCTGAAGTCCGCTGATTTATGGAAAAACAGAATATGCATCATAAACTAGAGGCTTTGAAGATATTTTTAAAACCTTAATCTCGATGGTATGCTTTCGTAGTTTTTAATAAATTGATTTTGAAAAATGTGAAAAAATGACACTGCACGGTGGTAAAATGAACTTTATCTGGCGGCACAAAAGGACAAATTAGGCGATTTCAATAAAGTGTCACTATAGTCTTTTGCCCTTAGTGTTCGTTTGAAAGTCACCTGAAGTCTTTTGTACTCAGCGCAAAAGACTATAGTGAGATAATAATAATTTGTCCTTTTGTGACGCCAGATAAAGTTCATTTTACCACCGTACAGTGTAATTTTTTCACATTTTTCAAAATCAATTTATTAAAAACTACGAAAGCATACCATCGAGATTAAGGTTTTAAAAATATCTTCAAAGCCTCTAGTTTATGATGCATATTCTGTTTGTCCATAAATCAGCGGACTTCAGGGTGAAAATGGGGTTTGAAATAGGTACACCTACCCATTTACCCCCATGTTAAAGAATATTTTGAAACCGCCATAAAATCGGACCCTGTTATCCGATTTCAGTCGGACTTTTTGCAGTCGATCCGCCTTTACAAGCTCTATCAGATTAGGCAATAAAAATGGGGGGCCCAGCCTAACAAGGGGAATGCGAAATGTCCTTTTTGGTTTCAGTTCCATTAAAAAACATTTCAAAAACGAGCATTTTATTACTTCTTGTGACAGTTCTGGTAGCTATTTTGCTACTATGGTTACTTGTTTTAGCTTTCAAGCTGCGTAACTTATCCCACGACTTTGAAAAGAGAAAAATACCCTATTTAGGTGCTGGATTACTGCAAACCATACAATTTATCTTTGGCTCTGGAAACTTAGCACAAATGGAAATAGACTTGTACATGTACGTCAAAACACTTAAATCACCGGTTCCCGCTACTTCCGATTTTTCCGCTAAAGGAAACCTAGTAATCACCAACCTCGACCATCTAAAAGGGATTTTGGTAAAAGATTTTGACCATTTTATAAACCGTCGCTCAATCACCACCAAACAGGCAAACAAGTATGTTTGAAACATGCTATTTGCCATGGAGGATGAACAATGGCGTGGAATCAGAACCAAACTAACCCCGGCTTTTACAACTGGCAGAATTAGGAAAATGTTTCAGAACAGTAGTCTTAACATTGAATCATTTCTTAAGAAAAACATACGTTTTACAACAGACGACATTGATTTTATGCAAATAATTTCCAAATACACACTTTCATGCGTAACAAGTGCTGCCTTTGGTGCGGACAGCAAAAGTTTTGACGTTTTGCCCCATCAAATGTCAAAGTTTGAAGAAATGACAAAACGATTTGGATTCCAGTTTACTGGAATAGCTATGCTGAAATTTTGGATTATGACAGCTATTCCAAAATTAGGCAGATTTGCTGGGAATCGATGTTATGGATATAGAAGCGCAGGATTAATATGCTAGTGTGGTTAGAAACGCGTTGAAACAACGGCGTGAAATTAAGAAACGGCAAGAGGATTTTTTACAGTTGATGATGGACGCTCAACAGGATTTGCTGAAAGCTGAGGAAAAAGAAGAAACTTCTGGAGAAAATCGAATACATAATTCCCAACAGAATATTACCTTTGATGATAATGTAATCGTAGCAAATGGCATGAGCTTTTTAATGGCTGGATTTGATGCAACGCAATCCGTGATACTCCTTGCGTTATACTTCTTAGCGCTGGATACAAACGTACAAGACAAATTGCATGAAGAAATAATGTTACAATTTACAAGGGCAAAATTGTGACAATACCTATACGTGGAATTCATCATGACCCGGAATATTATCCCGAACCAGAGAAATTTATTCCGGAGAGATTCAGTCCAGAAAATAAAGCGTTGCGTAGTCCATTTGCATTTATTCCGTTTGGACATGGACCCAGGAATTGCATTGTAAGTTAAATATTGTAAGGAATTTCAAGCCGTCCTGTTGGATATGCTAACTTATAATTAATAATTAATACTATTTTCAGGGAATGCGATTTGCGTTAATAAAGGCCAAAACTGCTGTGGTACAATTGGTAAAAGGTTTCAAATTTGCTCCCTGTGCCAAAACACAAATTCCTTTTGAGTTGTCCAATAACGTGGCGTTAAAACCTAAGGAAAGCTTGTGGCTAAATATAACCGTCAGAGAGTGAATTGTCTCTGAAATTGGTTGAATCCTGTCATCCCTACCAAAATGGAGCTCTGCAATAGTATATCAAACTGTGGAGTATTGATAGAACAATAAAACAAGTAGTAGTGTTGCATGTATTTTAATGGTAATTAATTAAATGGCATTTTATTTCCAATTTAGAAATGTAAAAAGCAAAAATGGTAGAATAATTTTTAAATTTAAAATTCAAAAAATCGCAAATTTAAATTAAAACATCCTAAGCTTCCAGCAGCGCAGCGCGTAATTCATATTTTTCATGGCTTTTTTAAGTGATTTTTTTTCATGCATGGCAGTAGTTTTGTTCATAAAAACGGTAATGCCATTTGTCTTGACGAAATTTGCAGTTTATGATTTTGAACTATTTATGATTTGGAGACAAAACCTTGAAGAATTGTAATAAAAATTCATATGACACTGTATCACTTATGCCGTTCTTCGATGGTATTTGAGTTGCATATTTATATAGCTGTGGATCTGTCCGAATCTTAATTAATCATGAGATACATACATGTCCAGATACACACAGGGCTTAAATAGTCCGAAATTAGAACAGAAATGGTAACAATGAAGAATAAATATGTGCCATAACCTTTCCTAAAAGTTAGAATTGAAAATAAATCTACATGCAAAAAATTTGAGTAAAAGCCAGTAGCAACTGACTACCCAGCAAATATAGCAATTCAGCAGATTGCATTGGCTGATTGGTTATCAAGGCAAAAGATTACTTCCGTTTCTTTGCTCAGCTTCTTTGTTGCATTACAAGGTCGACGGCAAGTGAATCTATCTATTTTTCAGTTCGCCTTTAACTGTACAATATTCAACGCTTGTTTTTAATTTTCAATGCAATTCAATAATTTCATGCTGTAAAAAGCATGCAGACCGGTTTATGTGGGCGTGGGTAAACATACTACAATATTAGGCAAAAGGTTTTGTATATTTATTAGCTCGCTGCTTTGCAGAGGAGCTATTTAAGCAGTTGTGTGTCCGTCTGTCTGTCTGTCTGTCCGTCCGTCTACTTTATTTTCTAGGGTTGGAAAATATTTTTTCAAAATATAAGTTTAAAATATGCGACCATAGCAGCGAGCATGATTTAATGTTTAACATGGATATTTACTTATCTAAAGTTCTAGAGTCGGTGATGACGGTACAAATACAAAAACCTATTAGCGAAATCTCTAGACTGTGTTTGCATATAACTTGAAGCACATTTTTTTAATTTGCTTTTAGAATATACCATAATAAATAGAAAGATGTACAATTTTATGAAAAAGTATCCAAACATTTTTCCAATAGAAGCACAAGGCCAAAGTCTTATTGGGTTAAACAAATATTTGCATTCTGTTTTGTATTAAAAATCAATACAAACGTACGCTGCAACACAAAGCGCATTAACAAGGGACCACGCAATCTATCCATATCATGAAATCCTCCAATGCTTAACACAATTTTGCCACAACTTTTTCCAAATCTCCTAAACCACCTTATATTTCTAACCTGTTTAATCTTCACTAAAACAATTGCTGAGTGTATCGTTGGTCTACTGCCAATATCAAATATTAAACAGGTTACAAAAGTAATTCCCAGAAATAAAGTTACAATATAAAACTTCATAAAGCTAGACAATTGATTTTGAAAAACGATTAAAGAATACAGTAAAATGATTTGCATACAGCCTCCAACAAACTCAATCGCGGGCCAAATAAACGTCCTGTAGCACTGGTTGCATAAAATGACGAATAATTGAGTTTGTCTGTAGAGAAAAACTACTTGCCAGCACTTAAATTCGCTCATAGAGTTTGAACATTGAGTCATTCTACTACAAAATCAACAACTATAGCAGCTTATAAATTGAATCAAAATGTCTTATTTTTGTTTAAAGTCTTACCTTAATTTTGCCATGAGTGTGTTTAGCTTGAGAATTGCTATGAAGCACAATGGAGGCAACAGACTGCTACAACTTGCACAAGGAACCATGCTTATGTACGTTTCTATTAAAAGTATCACTCGGAAAGGCACTCCATTGCAGAATAGGAATTGATGCAAGCATGGAAATATTATAGTGATTCCAGGAATTATAAATAAATATGCTAACCAAAACTTTTGGATTAGTCCTGAAATTAAAGTTGATAATGCTACAGACATTCTAGATGCTTTCCAGGTGGCCTTTAGCTTTTCAGTGTTAAGTACAACGAGATTAATCAATTGGCAAAATTCTACCGAGTTTTTATTGTACGCCAAGATGCATACTATTGAAAATACCTTGTTTATTCCAAGGAAACCGTGAAAGTATAAGAAAACTAAATTTGGTTTGGTGACAGTGGATTTAATGATTTGACCAAGGTTAAATATCAACGAAAATGATAAAATAAGCAACCAGGCTGTTGACTTGCTACAAGTATTTTGAACACACAGTGAATGGTTTTGAACAGTAAATCTTAAAGGGCTTATTTTCAAGCTGTTATTAAGGTTTAGAAACAGTCTAAGAATTGATATTAGAGGCATTGCGCAATTTTATTGGAACCTTGAAATGTAAAACGCGCACTTGCAAAAAACGTACTGGGACTCAAGCGAGAAACATTTGAAATTATAGTATAAGGGAAAGTTATATTTATTCTGTCAGAGAAACAAACTGTGTGCTAGTTTTAAATCCAGAATACACACTAAAACTAGCAATTTAAATGAAAGGCAAACACTCAGCTATATATTTTATCTCATAATTCAAGAATTGTCTATTTGTCCTTTCCTATTTTACCTTGTAAAATCAACAAGCGTGGGTTAACTCTATTAAAATTTATAAAACACAAATAGCACATAATCACAAGTGCGTAATTCAGGTAACCTTACGCAAATAGAGCCAACGAAATGAAACGTTTATTAATCAGAAAACCAAAATCAAATACAGTATATCAAACAATATGTTAATGCTAATTTGCTAAGAATTATGAGAAAGTAAGCATACGTCAATAACAAAAAGGGTTTTTAGCCAATTAATCAATTTGTTCATTTTTTCTTGAAGATCAGATAACACTAAGCAAAGAGAAATAGAATTTTTATTGTGTCAATGCAGAACTTAGCCATGTCAGCCAGTACTACGGCAAGAATGTTAACTCATTCCCTCGGCATATAGAGCGGTAGTCCCTATCTGTCCTGTGTATTTTAAGGAAGAGTTCACTGAAGCCAGGCATTAGCTGATGAAATCATGCGTTTTCATATTATAAAAATGCGCGACGTTGTAGGGCGAATGTACCCATAATAATCGATCCATCACATATACCGAGGGTATGAGTTAGCATTCCTGCCGTAGTAAGCAGTTTCACCAGTTCTATCAACAGCAGTTTCTAGTTTCTTCTTCGTAAGTGCGAATTCTGAAGCAAGCATGTACGAAATGCATGGTGGCCTATTACCTCTTTCGAGATTTATATGACTACATTCAATGATTTAAAATGTGTAACTAAAATGGGATTTGAACTGTGTTTAGAATGTATTTAAACCAATATATTTAGGTGATTGAAATGCTGAACATAATTTGGATTAGCTCGTAATTTAATTTTAATTTAAAGAATGACACCGAACGGCAATAATTTTATAGTAATCAGAACTGAACTTCACACGATTGCTCACAGAAAATCATGTTTTACCAATTGCTATAAACAAAAATTATGACAACATTTTTTAAAGTCATAAGTGGTCCCTATTTCTAATTGAGCTTAAATAGTGACTTTACATATAATGCAATAGCGTTTGTAATCATTCAAAATGTAGATTTTTACCTTACATTTCTCCTCGGCTTACACAAATTCCAAATTTCTGCTTTAAAATTAACTTTTGTATTTTCAGGCTATTTGCAACACCATCAAATTAAAATTAGTGTTAAATCAATGGATTTATTTTTCGATAAAATTAGGGTCATAATCTAATACTCGTAGAAAGTTTAGTAGAACTACCTAGCACCTTCAGATGTTTTAATCAAGCAAACTATATTTGTCGACAATTTACATTACCAAATTAAAAAATTGGAGCCTTTAATACGCTAATGTAAACATTTGATAAGATGTTCGTGTTTGCGCATGGGTGGACTGCCACAGTTCATTTCGAGGCTTGGAATAAACAATTTCACACTATAAAACTTGGAAGCGCAAATAAAATAAAACAGAAAAATTCTTAAAATAATTTGTAAGGTTTGCGGACCAATCATATAGAAAAAAGTTTAGCTTGCCACCGAACAACCATGGCTCTAAATTTAAGTAACATTCAAAAATGTTTCGTGTTTAGTTTAGTTTAATAATATTGCAAAACACACATTCTGCTCTACTAATCTAACCGACTACATTTAAAACTTCAAGCGACCTGCACGTAGTAATGTCCATGAATTCAGCATGAATAAAATGAATAAAAGATACAATAGATAAGAAAATATAAGCAATTGTGAAAATTTGGGATGACAGAATTATATTTATTTCAATTTTAATGCATGAAATGCAATTAAATAATACGTCAAAACATCTTAGTGAACCTAAATCCCATTGGAATTTATCAAGTGTCGTTGTATTAGCGTTATCAATTGTGCCTGCATGCAGAACCAACTAAAAGTTCACATCTTCATAAATACACAAATGGTCAATTTTTAAGAAAGTCCCAAGATGCTTGAAAATCAGTCCATTACTTTTCAAATTAAAGAAAAGATTGTTTATAATATTCAATAATCAAGTATGACTTTCGAGATACAATGTGCTTGTTTTTCAGAAAACCAATAATTTACCCGTTTATCACGGTAAATCGTACAGTGGAAAATCCCAACGCCTACACAGCACGTGTAAATAGGTGTCATCTACCTTAAGTGCTTTTCAAATCATACTACTGCCACATATATTCAGGTAATATTTTTATTAGACTAAGTAGGTACCAAGCTTAGCTAGCTGTTGTCTGAAACATTTGCAAGAGGCACGAGGCAGATTGCGTGTTCACAGGTAATCTTTCACGTAAAATATCTAGCGTACACTTTGAGTTGTAATGTTATTGGCATAAGTACCTGCAAGCGGCTTAGTTGGAATGCTGCGATATGCTTGCACAAAATTACTGGCTAGTACAGCTAAGACGACGCGTTTAAAACCACACCTAAATGAACCAGAATATTTTTTTAGTAGTATTGCGACAAACAGGCACAAGAAGTGGTAGATTGGTTAAGACAGCTGGAAACTTTGAAACAGATTATCGCCTGAAGTATAAGATTGGTTATTAGGAACCGTCTTAACCAGGTAACTGGGTATTGAATTGCACAAAAGTCGACCGTTTGGAGCTTTGAATAGTTATATGTCTAAAGGATCCAAATTTTGCTAAAAATATATAGCGTTTCAAAACCTTTTGTATCAGTGTGTCATACACTAAGCAATTGCATTTACATCGTGAAAATGCATTTGTTTCTGGGAAAACTCATTCTCCTGCAAATATATTTGCATGACTTTCCTTTGTGTGGTTCTTCTAAACCTGACTTATCCCCTCATGAAAAAGTCGTACAAAAACTTGAGCTGTTTTCCGAATGTTTTATAAGCGTAGTCAATTTTCCCGGGCTTGATATCAACTTATCTAATTTTAAAACCCCAGTAGTTCTCTCAAGATATTTTTCGTATGAATCAGATAAATTCATTTTTCCATATGAATTGCATGGTTCAAACAATAGCCTACTGCAAACATTTCACAAGAATGGTGGCACTACATCATATATTACTCAAGCTAACTACCGTGACAATGTGACAACAAAACTTTCCACTGTTTGTCATGCGGATGTATACTTATATCCACCTGCGCAGCGCACAACTAACAAGTTCCAATATTTTGAGGAGAACACAATATCCTATTTCAAAATGACTCATTTGTTGGAATACCATCATGATCTTGGAAACAAATGGAAAAGACATATTGTTCCAACAGTAAAGCAGTACTCACTATTTGTTTTAGAAACACTTCAAGACTTTTGGAATTTGCTATCAGTGCCAATTTGGGTGGAGTCTGTATATGTAAATCCTAAATTTGTACGACCTTACCAAACTGTTTTATTTTTTGAAACCATGACTTTGTCAGATGTGGAACTACACTTTCACTGCAAGTTTTGTCAGACTTGTGAACCTATATCTCTTCAACCAATAAGCACTTTATATAATACCAGAACTGCAATAGATAACTACATTAGATCAATTGATAAGAGAACCTCCTACAAAGTCAAAGTTGTGTATGGAGATTGGATTCCAAGGTACAGTTTGAAACCCAAAAATTATTTATTCTTTAGAAAAGTTCTCCGCAAAATTATGAATATAAAGCTAAAACAAGTTCGAAATTTACCTCAGCTTATTACTGGTCACGTGCTTTATTTGATGCTCCCTCCAAACACAACCTTTATCTTCTATCATATGTATAGTGGTAGCATGTACAGATATGAAACGCAGTGGAAAAAAAACTGTTCAAAAGAGGTACAAACTTCTCCAAACCTACGACCGGCTTTGCATCTAAGAACAGAGGTAAACATTGCGTACTTTTCGGATATGTCGTTGATTGTATACAGTGACAGGCTTAGATTCATTGCATGTCACTACGAAAGGCAAACCTGGATATCTTCTGCAAAGGAGCTTTTGTCAGCATTTGATACAGCTACATGGTTTTTGCTAACACTTGCTTGTATTTTAATATCTTTACTAATAAGCGACCCTTTAAAAACTGCACGTACTGTAACAAGCTTTATGGAGTCATCATGTGCTGCCGCCTTTAAGCTGTTCGCAGCTTTGCTTGAACAAAGCTCGTGTACATTTAGTGCTTCTTTGTCAAAAGAGATATACTTTTTCCGTTATGCCACGTATTTTTGCCCGCTAATATTTTTAGTGTTAAGCAATAGCTACAAGGGCGATAACATTACTAGAATGACTGTACAAGCACCGCTGGTTCCATTTGATAAGTTTGTAGACCTAATGTCAAGCAATTTTACTGTATATGTGCTACCAAAATTTATATTCGGTACGGATTGGGCTAAAATTGATCATCTAAGAAAATATTCCAATGAAAGCATAGAGGTATCTCATGAAGCGTTTCCGGCTGTATCTGAACTTTGGATCCACATCATGCTGCAATGGGAAAAGTGGCATAATCTACGTGATGTGATCAACCGTTTACCGAAAAAAACAAAGCTGTTTTTAAACAGTTCGCAATTACCACCGAAAAACAGCTGGAAAAGAATGGAAAGAGATTTGGGTGGTTACATTGATGATTTTCGAAAACTTGTGGTTCCATATTTAGAAAATTGTAGCAAATCGAGTTTAATTCTAGACGAGAACGTAGCCAGAGTTGTTTACACTAATATGAGTGGAGGAAAACGTCCAGTTTATTTTGGAGAAGATGTTGTTAATGAAAATCTAAAAGGGTTTGAGTTGTTTGGTCAGCACTCACAGTTTGCATATGAACGACTACGCTGGCATTTTGAAAACGGCGTGACTGCATGGTGGCATAAGTTTGTAAAGTTTGCAATTGTTCAAATTACCAACTCACGCAAGCATAGAGAAAACGGAATCATTCAGGAAGAGTTGGCATCAGAAGAGAAGGGAAGAATACTAGTACCATGTTTTATTTGGGGAATGGGACTTTGTGTAGCACTTCTAGTTTTCATTTTGTTTGAAATTAGTCCCAAGACTAAGTACCTTTATTTACTGCTTGCATTAATACCTCGTAAATATAGACGTAAAGTATCAAATTATATGAGTCAGTTAGTTACACTTGGTAACAAATTTGTAATATCATGTAAAAATATTTTTATTACTCGCTCAATGGTAATATTTTTGCAAAAAACGTTTCCATGTATAGAATTTAATAGAGTTTTTGTTTTACCAGACAGCTGTTTATTTCCAAAGCTGTTTGAAAGAAAGTCCTTGACTGATCACTAACAATAAAGTTAATTATTTTACGGTCGTTCACAATTTTTACAGCCGGTCTAAGCCAATAGTCAGGTCGTTCCAGGTCAAGTCCTTACTGTATTAACGTGGCAAGAGTGGTCAACACTCCCATTTTACATGTCAATGCTGATGACCACACCTTGGAAGCGGCACATATTTACTCTTGTTTCAATTCGAATCGAATCCTACCAAACCTTCAACTCTAAAATTTACTAAATTTTTTTAGAAGCATTTCAAGCGACTATAAAATTCTTTTTTTAAAATAAGAAGGTAATATACGACTCTAAAATTTATTAAAAAATTATGGATGCTTAATAAGCGACTCTAAAATAGTTAAAAAGTTCATCCCAATGTGCGGCAGCGCACTTCGTGCACTCCGTCGTCGTCATTACTAAAACCTACTCAACGGGAACAAGAATAATCTAACAGCAATTACTTAGCAGACAAAAGGCACTACGACTTCATTCCCCAGCTTGATTCGCATAACAAATAAGCGTGCCGGTTCTGAAGCTTAATTTAATTGTACTTGTAAAATTTGCTTTGCAAACGTGCCACATAATTATTAGAATAGGTTGGATGTATAATATACATGTTATGTTCCATTTGGTATTTCCTGCAATAATTGTGCAAGATCGGCTTGCAATTGTAATTGCACGTTCAAACAGGCAACTTTAAACTTCCCGTTTTATACATAACGTATTTTCATTTCTGTTTGGAGTAAGGAGGAGGGGATGTGTCACAAGTTATGGGCCTTGGCTATGCGTTAGGGGGTCCATGCAACTGTTTTCTGCACAATTGCTCATACTTTTTATACTATAATTAAGTTCTAATCATTAAATCAAGTAGTTTATTTAAAATTTTGGTTTATTTTAGTGAGCAAAGCCGAACAAGCGAAAAACAGGATTTTTATATATTTAGCTTTTCTTTTTGTATGTAATTCTAATTTACATTATGTCCCATATAATTACACTCAGCCATGCAATAGCTGCTACTCGCTATCAACTTATTTCTTGTTGCGTAATATAGCATCAACACTAAATGGCTCCGCAGTAATAAAGAATGTCATAAACTTAACATTAGTCTCGGCATTAGGCTTAAACGTAAAGTGTTTTAACACATGAGCCATTGCTAAATTAATTCCTCCTTGGCAAATCGCATCCCAATGCAGTTATGGTTTACCAAGCCAAAGCTCAAAAAAGCGTAGGGATTCAGTTTATCCCTATTTTCAGCCAGAAATCGCTCTGGTTTGAACGAATACGGCTCAGGATAATACTCCTCGTTGTAGTGAACTGCATGAATGGGAACTTGAATCACCATTCCTTTAGCAATAGTTAGTCCAGTAGGCTGATGAGTCCAGTTTTTATTGCAAACTCGTTCTAGTCGAACAAGCGGAGAAAACATTCTTATCGTTTCTTGAATACAAGCTTGCATGTAAACCAGCTCCCCAATAGTTTCGTGTGTTATCTTTCCATCATGGCGAGCTAAATATTGATCAACCTCGGCTACAAGTTTTTCCTGAACTTTAGGATTTCTTGCTAGGTTTACAGTTAAATAGGACAGAGTCGAAGCTGTGGTTTCAAACCCAGCCAGAAAAAGTATCATTGCTTGACACATTATCGTAGTTTCGGTGATTTTTAAATTTTTGTATTCTTCGCTATCCAACTTTTTCATCATTTCGTTGAGAACGCCCACAAAGTCGTTGATTCTCTGCTTGTTCTCGTTTCTGGCGTCAATTGCGATCTTTAAAAGGTTATTAAAGTACTTCAAGGGTTCCAGTGGAAGTATAGGGGAGAAGCGGGATAAAAAGTGGAACATTTCTGCAAATTGGAAAATTTGCTATTTTTATAGAAAAATTGCTCATTTTTACTAATAATTTTTCTTACGGGAAATTGTAAGCATGTAATCCATTTCCAAATCCTCAGTAGCCATGCTTTTCACTTGCTTAACAAAAATGTTGTTTGGATCGTGAAGTGAGTTAACTTTGAGTCCAAAGCCGCACCGAGCAATTACGTCACTACTTAAGGCCATGTATAATCTGCAATTTTAATGAAAAAAGTGTAAATTACCATTCCAACATATTTTTCAACCTAAAAAGGCATACCTTCTTGGAGTGAATTTTTCCCCATTTTTCTGCTTTTCAATCACCGTCCCAATCCAGTCCTGTATACCATCGTTCATTTCAATGCTCATTGTGCGAATCTTTCCAGATGTCAGTGTTGGTGAAATGGTGGTTCGGACAACCTTCCATTTGTCGTCTAGCATTTAAAAAAGAACGTGAAAAAGTAAAACAATTCAGCAAAGCAAATTTTCGACTGAAAATATTTACATGGAAGAATATCCATCATTTCGTTAATCAGCTCGTGTCCGAAATCCATAATCCGTTTGTTATGAAAGTGATCCAAGTCTTTGACAAAAATCAAACGGATCAGTTCTGGGTCGGCGATGTAAATGTGGGGATATCGACCTTCGTAGTACTGCAAAAAAGCGCTTTGTTATAAAACGTACATAATAGGTAAACATATCAATAAATCTGAAAATTTTAAAAACCTAACCCCAAATATCTTGGCAAGATAATCTTGCCGTATTTTCGTACATTTTGTGTGTCTTGGTCGTGCACAACCTTTTTGTAAATGTGAATATCACTGCCACCTTTAAAAGCCGGTTTTACCACTGCCGGCAATCCCTTAACCTTTTCCAAAGTTCCGTAGTGCCATCGCAAGTAGATTACTGTAGCAGTTAGGAAACCTGTTAATACAGTAGTTAGCACGCCTAAAATGAAAACTAGCAATACAATAATCGTTTTTCACTGTTTCCTTTACTGGTTGCAAATGCAGAGGCTTTGAGGTTGTATCTAACTAGGTGGTAATTTTGTAACTGGACAAAATTTAATGCGAGAGTTAAGTAGTAAACTAAATTATTTAGGCATGAATTTTTTTATCACTCACGTGCACTCGTAACTTTAAACGTCGTGAAGTCGTCGTTGTTGTGCCGGTTATATTCTGAACAGCAAAACAGAATGCATGGATTTCTTCAATTAAACAGTTTGCACAACATGAGTAACAACTCTGTTTAAATCAATTACAAATATCATTAAGTAAAAAGCGTAAACATCAACATGTTTTTTTTATCTCTGCAAATTCTATATTATGTAGTTGGAGCGACCCAGACCAAGACCAGCAGCAGCAGTGGAATACTTTATAGGTTATAACCGGCTTAGTGGATAAGAATATAATGGACTACGAAGGATTGGAATGATACTGAGGCTTGAAACGGGATCGCTGGAAACGTTTGTTGGCCAAATGGAACATGTGCCCAATGTTTTAAAAGTGCAATTGATACATTGACATATTTTTGTTTACGGAAGTAGAAAATAATTCGTTTAGCATTTGATTACTAATGCTAAAATAAATTTTGCAGAACTATCTAAGGAACGGATGAACACATTATTGAGCATAGTGAAAATGAAATTGAACAAAATGCAGTACATTTACTGCGTGTAGCTTCCGCATGTAACGTCAAACGTTTCTATTTATAATTCCTCTATCCAAAGATATTGGGTGTACAAGTTTTACAAATTTTACATTCTGAATTTAAGTGTTTTTCAGGGTGAAGATATAAAATATGTACATAATACTCGTACACGTTGCAGGAGGGCCCACGACTGAAAATATTTATGATAATTCCGGTAACACAATAGAAAAGGGTTGAATGGGGTAGAAAACGTTGTCAAGTTTTTAAAACTCTTTAATCCACATTGCATGCATACAAGACGAGCATGAAAGTTGTATTTTTCCACTGAAAAAAAATAGATAAACGGGTAAACTTTCTGGTACCTTTTTCAATCTTTTTGACAGGTTTGTAAGTTAGTATGCTTATGCCGATATAAATGCAGATAAATACACATTTTTAGTAGCAATATTATATATACATATATCACACATGCACTGATTGCGTGTCATTTGACATTTACCTCTCAAACGGAAAAACCAATAAGCATTACCCGAAAGAAAATAGATAATATACAGCACACTCATAGCATTGTTGTTCATCTGCAGCAAGTATTTGCTCCAGAATTAAAGTAATTATTTTATTTTATTTGGCACAGTGAAATATTTGAAAAGTTTGAATCAAACGCAAAGCTTGTCCTTTTAAAATGTTACCAAATCATTTAATTATAGTGCTTGGTGCCCTGATTATCGTGAATCTCACCAACGGTTCAAAAATTAGTTCCGCAGTTACTCGGGCGCTTGCTGCAAACAATCAAACAAGCGTAATCATACACTATAATGAACCATCCAATACTAAAATCCAGGAAACAGTTAAATCAATAACAAAACTTGCTGCTTCGTCATCCAAAACCACCAGAACCGTCACTACATGTTCTGATCTAAACAAACTAATAAACCAGCACCAAGGCTTGATTTTAGACGCAATTGTGACACTCACAACTTTACTAGATCAATTGAATATTCAGTACAAATGTTTTTGGATGGCACTAGTTTGCCACATTCCTACAGCGACACTGCCCATTTTAATGGATCTAGCAGAACTTGACATTGTTGTTACAATACGACTGGAAGAGGTTTTACCCAAATCACCAGTTCAGCCCTCAAAACCTGCACCCAAACCATCAGAACAAATAAGCTGGAATTTGGATCTTATTGATGCTCGTTGTGACAAAATTGATTGTTATGGAAAAGGGGTTCATGTGGGAATACTTGACGTAGGTTTAAATAACTTTAACTAAATAACTCATTTTTAATTCAGTTTTACTCACACTTTTTAATATGTATGTTTAGACTGGAGTTCTTTGGAATCACGAGCAACTAAAAGACAATTTTCAAAACGACGACTACAGCTGGTGGAATCCTTACAGCACTACATTTAGCCGCCTTCCTGAGGATAACGCTGGACACGGCACACATGTGGCTGGTATAGCTGTTGGAGCAACTATTGGTGTTGCATTTAATGCGTCTTGGATGGCGTGTAAAGGTTGTGAGGAGAACGAATGCTTAGAATCGGCACTATTAGAATGTATGCACTTCATGGTAGCGCCTTGGCAATGGGACGACTCAACGCCAAATAAAGATACAAAGGATGCTTGCAAAAGACCACATATTGTAAGCTTAGCAAAAATTTAAAAAACATTTAAGTAATTTTGCAAATTTAATATAAATCAATTTTAAATTAGGTTAACAACAGTTGGGGAGGCTCTTCAGGCTCTCAGACCATGTATCCATCTCAGCAATCCTATTACAAAGTGATTGAGTATTGGAATCTACTTGGAATACTGTCCGTATTTTCCGCTGGAAATACTGGACCAGGTTGTGCCAGTTTAGGATATCCTGGAAGTTTTCAGAATACCTTGTCTATTGGCGCTGTAGACAATAAGGTTACAATTGCCTATTTTTCTTCTAGAGGACCGGGGATAATGGCAGAAGATTTTACTCCTAATAGTGTAAGCTCGCAAGGTGGAAGCTGCATTTTGCCACCCAAATTTACACAATGTACAAATGCAACCTTAGCAGAGCAACAAATTTGTCAGTATATTAAACCGGATGTGGTAGCACCTGGAGTTAACGTGCTAAGCAGTTGGTATACTGGGGTTAGTGATTACCAAACTCTTAGCGGCACTTCCATGGCAGCACCACATGTTACGGGAATAATTGCTTTGATGCTTTGCAAAGATTTGAGTTTAAGATGGAATTTTACAAATGTGTACAAAATTGTTAGAGAGTCCACCACTGTAAGTAAAATTGATTTGAAGGGTGAAGGAAAGAACGTATCAAAAGGGAATTTTGCAAAAGGTTCAAATATACTTTGTAATTTTGTTACGAGTGGTATATGTAATGATTATCCCGTTTATCCAAATAACCTTTATGGGAAGGGATTGGCTAGTGCTTGCAATGCAGTTGTTGAAGCATCAAAGGTGTTAGCTAGTGATTAGTTATTCATAAGTTATTTTTCAAAAAATTAGCAAACAGTTTGAACACTTAGGTTTTTTAAAAAATATGTTAAATTATAAACAACTTAACATGGTACAGATGTTTATGTTTGACCATTTGTTATCATAATGTTTTAAACAAAATTATACAATCACAAATTCTATAGCATGCAAATGTTTTAATATAAATCATTTGTTACATTTTGTAAAAACGTTCTGAGACACTTAAGCAACAATTTACTTAAAAAGGAACATAGGTGAAATAGAATATACTCGTACTAAAACCTCATTCAATAAAATTTAACGTTCTCAAGCCTTTTCAAGTAGACTACTCAAGTGTGGTTAAATTAACAACAAGGTCAGATATTTATTTGTCACATTTGCAAATTTTGTTCTGAAATGTGTTTGAAGTACATCATACATCAACCCAGTTCCATTGTACTTTGCTATTTTGACATTGCAAATCAATCAAATTACTTCTACGTCATTCTTAAATTTCTGTTTGCAAATTGAATGCAAAGCTTTACAGACAAAGTTTAAAACCTTTCACTGGAAGATGAATCTAGTTCCATATTAATGATGCAACTGATCACTGACTAAAAGTGTCGAAACATGCAAAATGAGCTAGTGTTTTCCGTAGACAGTCTTCGCCACCTTGCATTTCCCCAACTTTCCAAAACAAATTTCCAAAACACCTCTAACTTTCTTTCAAATAAATTATAAATGGATTGTCCAGATTGTCAATTTTTTACATTTGATCACGACCAATTTCAAAAGTACAAGTGCCAAAAAGATGTACCGTTCAAGTGAAATTTACAATATAATTTGAAGTTCCGCAATAAAGAGTCGCAATAAATATTTCTATTAAAATTAGTTATACTGCAACCTAATGCAAAAGGAGACACTTTTGTATCATATCTTAGGTTTCAACATAAAGTTCTAGAATCTATCTAATGAGTTCATTCGCAGCCCATAAGCGGTTGTGCTACAGAGCGGCGTCAATAGCCAACAAATCATTCCTGTTGAAGCTTAAATAAACGCTACTTAATTCTCCATTTATGAAAAAAAAGAAATTCATTGACAAAACCTGCATGCATCTAAATTACTACTGAGTTAGTTTATTGAACTAGTAGAAAAAATATAGTGCTACAATTTCTATTACAGAAATAAAAAACCAAAAAACAGAAAAATGTACGTTATTACCAATGCATTGCATGTGTTCATTCTTTGATAATATCAAGAAGAGGTACAGTTTGAACTACACGACGTATCCTGTTTAAAGTTATTTGCAAAATTTTGGGTTTTTATGTAATTTCTTGTAACGAAGTAATCACTTAATGAATTTTGTATTAGCGTTTGTGAATCGTAAAAGATGGCGAGTTAAACGGTATTTCCTGATGAAATGACCCATTGTACAGAAACGCTTTACCATTAAAGTTAGCATCCTCATAAAATATCACTGGTACACTTTCCGGTTCGATTTTAATGCTAAATAAACCGATTTAATGATCATTTGAAATACGAAGCTGAGCTAGATGTATATCTGATTCTCTGACTCCTCCCTTTCTAGTACCCCAGGGGGATGCCAAATCAGGTTAAAAATCAATACGGCAGTTTCTCATGACTCAATGAATCAAGATACCGAATTTGGTGTGATTCTGACAGTTTTATGGTCATGGGGGTTACCTCCCCCTAAAACCCCAGGGGGATGACCAATCTGACTCAAATTCAACAGGGTTCCTTACTGTGGCCCAATAAATCACGATACCAAATTTGGCATTTCATTCTACCTGACATCCACATGATTGAACTTTGGAGTTGACTGGAGTGGCTCCAGTCCAGAATCAACGCTGTATTCAAAAGACTTTCCTGTACTGTACAGCTTGCGTGCTCATAGAATGTAACTTTCAGTTTTTTAGGAGGTGTGTCAACAGTTACGGCCTGTATGCTGGATTTATCCAAATTGATGCATGGTTGATGAGTGATTATGGTTGGCTCCGTATGTTCTATAAAATGATAAATACAAGAATAAGACAAATGAAAAAGTAAATCACATAGTTAATCAAGTTAATAAACATTTCTCAGGTTTACCTTTGGCATTGCTTTTTAGATAGATTACAAGATTGATTTGGTCTATTCCTAATGGTGCAGATGTGCACTCAAATATTGTTAGTAAGAGAAGAAATAAATAAACCATTGGCAAATGGAATAAGTAGGAATCGACTTCGGGACCTCCCGGGCCTTGGGGGCCTTCGGCCCGCTGATATTTGGGGCCTTCGGCCCCGCGGATAAACGGATTTTAACAAATGGACCTCATATTTGTAATCCTGGTCAAAAATGGACCTAAAATCATGTGTCACACATAATATATCCATTAATTTGGAAAATTTAACAATTAAGGGCCCAAATCAGGGCCTAAACAGGCAAATTTTAACAAACGGACTGTGGATTCGTAATCCTGGTCAAAAATGGACCTAAAATCATGTGCCGCATGATATAGGTCCTATGTAAAAATGTTTGACCGTTGGTGACCTCTGACCTTTGGAGTTAACCTATTGACCTAAAATTCATAAGGGTTCTGTCGGAGGTTTACTAGAGTCTGTATACCAAATTTGGTGGAAATCGGATTAGCCATTTCGGAGAAAAACGTGTTCGGCCGGACGTCCGGACGGCCGGACGGCCGGAACAGGAAATTAGAAGGAATCTGTCGATTCCTAATAAAAGGGTAGCTTTTGATTAACAGTCGGCATATTATATTATTATGGACAAAATGAATGAAAGGTGTCTAATTCATGACTAAAATCTTGATAATTATTAGTCAGCTCCGGATTCTTCTTCTTCTTAGAAATGATTACCGAACTGATCCTTATATACGTGGCTCATATATCGACTCATTACGATTTTTAGGAATGCAAAGTGTAACTTGAATGCCTTATCAGAAGTAGCCAATGATTACTTCCATGAAAGTTCGAATAAAAAATAGTGACAAATGTACGCATTACACATTATACAACGAAACACTTCATCGCAGATTCGGAGTTCGGATTAAATTTTGGATTAGGCAGGATTAGTTTAAACCCGGATTAAGGGAAAAGTTACATTATACTGAGTGTACATTCTTGGCGTTCCATGCGTTAATCATTCTGGTTTAAACCTTAAAAAACTGTCTTGTGCCGTGCTATATCGCTTTGGCTACATTGTACACAAGTTAAAATACCTGCTCCGTATAGGGACCAGACCTTCCAGTTGTATTTTTTTGGAATTAGAAATATATAACACAAAACATTCACAACTCAGCTCATCTGTTGATTCAAGAAATTCGCACATTACGCATCCAATATATACTTTTACAGAACTTCACAAACCAAGCGAGAAAACATTTGATGTTTCTTGTTCATTTTCCCCCAAGGATTTTGCATGAAAATGTAAATTTTGCTTCAGCAAAGACATTTCTTTAAAATTGTGTAATTTTTTAAATGTCTATTGCAGATATATTTTCAAGATGGCGTTAATCAGCAAAGCCGGATTATTTGGACAGCAGCAAAATTCATTTTTTAATATGTTTACCCACTTTAACTTTATGTTATTGTAATGCAAATCTTATATTATTCCAGTCCAGACAACATTTTATATATTCATACAAATTGCATAAATACTATGGAAATCACGCTCCAACAGATGGTCAAGTTTTATTTCATAATGCATAAAATGCCATTATATTAACTTAATGGCATTAGGTATTTGAGGGTTTTGTTTGCGTTCTGAAAAAAAATCTAAATTTGTAAACTGCATTTCATATTCACACATTGCGTTTGTTACTAAAGCAAAACGCAATGCATGACAGTGTGGGTTTATAAAATTATAACATTTTAGAAACTTGTTCATGTTACCGATACCAATAATATAATGTTCCAGTAAATACATGTAATATTGTTTGCCTTTTGAAGTCTCAGTTTTTACTCAGGAAAAATACAGAAGCATTGTGGCAAAAGTGCCCTTGGTATATTCTATTGGCATATTTAGAGAGTATTAAAAAGGCTTAAAAACTATGATTCATTAGGGTAGCCATTATTGTCGCCTTTAGGTATTCAGCAACACAGTAACTTTCCGAACTCCTTTTCGTCAACTCTTCAACCAAAAACATTGTTGTAGCAGCTAACACATTTATTAAGTTTAAAATACAGTAATTATTGCATTGGAAAATATGTTCATTTAAAAAAAAATATTCAATAACAAATCATTCAAGAGTTTGGCATGGTAGAACAGGATGACGATTGGAATTATTCTTGGCATCTTTTTTATAAACGTATGCTACTTTTTCAGAAACTGTACCTTTCTTGTCAAATTTACTGGATGATTTTGTAGCATGTATGCAATCGATATTTTTGTTAATACACTGGAAACTGGAGAAAGAAAAAATATTCATTCAAAAACAGGACTTGTATGCAGGATTTTCAAATTTATTTCATAAATATATTTGTTCAATGTTTGTGGCCTACAGTTTGTGGTACAATATTAAATAAATTAATACACAAGTGAATTCCAAGATGGATTCACAAATTGTAAATTCTGACTTGGTGTGGATTGCGATTGTAAGCAGGCTTCATTAGTCCGGGTCAACGATGAATGCCTCTATTGAAACCAGAATAAGAAAGTGGAAAGTGGAGTCAACAGTTGTGCCGTTTGTTGGAGGTGCTTGTGTAGAGCCATTTACCGGTGGAGCAAGGGTCGTTCAGTTGATTGGAGGAATGAGTGTAGCACCGTTAACTGATGGCAAGAAATATGTTTTTACTACATTACATTATCTAATTGCACTTTGTTCACAGTAGTTCATCATTTATTTGGTATAAGGCAAATTAACGTAAACCCAACACTTTAAAATCCATAACGTGCAAATTTTTATCAAACATTTTATCTGAATAACTAAGCCTGAGAGGATTTATTGATTGATTTCAAAATAAAAAACTTGAAATTGCATTCCATAGTAAAAATATGCGTGCCTTTGCCAAATTTGTAAGCGCATAAGTGTGTAAGCATTTGCGAATGTATTTTAAAAAGTGCTATGATTTTGCTTCATATTTTCAGTTGGAGTGTTGATTTTGGTGCAGTTGGTAGTTTTGTCAATTTTCGATGCCGTTTCAATTTCTTGCACTGAGGTTTAACTCAGATATGGATTGTTAATAACAATTTGTTATGTAATTAAGAAAATGTGGATTTGAGAGGGACGAGTGTAAATGATGTGATGGGCTAAGACTACGCCAACTCCCGACAGCCATATTTTGAAGTTACAAAAAACGAAATTATTTGTGTTTTGGTCGATAACTAGTGTCAATCTAATAGTAACACAAAAAAATTCAAGTTAAATAAAGCTAACGTAAGGAAGTTATGGACGTTTTAAATTTAAATGTGTATGAACATTTAGCGCTGTAAAAATGCAATTACGATCAATTAAAAAATTTGGCTATCTTGGAATAAACATATGGGAGTAGAAGAACAATTAAGACATTAAAAACATTAAAAAGTTAATTATTTTTTTAATTGCCCTGTTAACTTTAACTGCTATTATTAACTTTCCGCCACCAATGCTAAACGAAATTGGAACGCCGTTAAGATCGGTGGCATCCAAAATACTAAAAACCGCTAAAATTTGTTTTAGCATTGGTGGCGGAAAGTTAATAATTGTAGTTAAAGTTAACAGGGTAATTAAAAAAATAATTAACTTTTTGATGTTTTTAATGTCTTAAATTGCTCTTCTACTTCCATATGTTTATTCCAAGATAGCCAAATTTTTTAATTAATCGTAAATACATTTTTACAGCGCTAAATATATATACAAGTCCATGAAATACGAATATGATGACTTCGTTTTTTGTCGGGAGTTGACGTAGCCTACACCATGAGCTATTGTAAGCTTAAAATGCACATTAAAGCCAAGAGGTATATTAAATAGCAAATTATTTTGAACCAAATTGTCCCTTTGTAAATGAATATTTCAAAAGCCTTTGTATCAAGCCTTTTCAAACGACTTTAAAAGCTTGAAACAAATGGCGGAGAAATAGAAGCTCTATTTTAGACACTCAAGTACATAATACCTATGCTGATATCATTCCACAATAAAACAAAAGAAAACTCATCTCAGCATGAATGTTTTGATATTAAGCTCCACTTTTATTGCATTGTGATCTAATAGAACATTATAAAATAAAATAATATGTATCATCAATACTAATTGCATAAGTTTTCATAACCAGCTTACAAAGTTTGTATCAAGTCTCTGTTCTATCTACAATTTACTTTTTGGATATATTTACACAATATTTAAATATTACTGAATATTTACTTCAGTCACATGTAGTGCACTAAAAATGATAATATTCAACTAGCATTTACTTAATTTGCTGAAAGGCTTCGAATTCTTTTCGGGTGCATTTGTTTCGACAAATGACCTGCTCCTCTCTGGCAAAATACTCATTCCTATTAATCAACTTAACTCTGTCAAATTGAAGTAACTGAAGTTTCTTTAAAATGCTCCAAACGTTGGACTCACAAATTGTGTTCAAATACAAATGTTCTGTAAGCCTAATTTTTGCCTTTGGGTCATCCACTCTGTGACCAATAAAGTTATTTCCCATTTTCTTCACGTATAATTCTTCCAAGCTTGGCAAGTACTCTAGAAAGTCGTAGACAATGCATGGAACTTCAATAATCTTCAAAATCTTCACAGAGTGTGCATGCGCTGCTCCAATTAAACATTCAGAAAAACAATGTTTCCATGTAAAGTCATTCCGATAGTAGACATCTACAAACACAAGTTTTGGATGTTTTGCAAGAAATTGAAGAAATTTGTTCATATTCCATTCTCTGTTGAAACCAAACACCGGGGGTCTATACCCATCACTGCATTCATCAAACCAGATCTGAAGCTTTTTCAAATGTGGGGACTGTACCAAGTTTGATAAAGTCAACAGTGAGTAGCTGGAATGGGACACTTCGAAAATTGAGAACTCTTCTAGTTTCGGAGCCTTAAGAGACTTTATAGCATACTCAAAAGATAAATTCCATTTGCACTTTAGGTGTTGCAACTGGGGCGCGTACTTAATAACTAATTGGTTGTGAATTGAAAAGTTCAATTTGTCGGACGATAAGATAAGCGTGTTTAGATGTTCCAAGTTTGGGAGTGGTTTTTGCATCAGTAGTTCTGAGTCATTAAAAGAACCTTGTAAATAGCCTGTCCGTGTTATTACAAGGCTTTTTAAATTGGGAACAAATGTCAAACATTCTTGCAAAATCAAATAATACTCATTCCAAGTGTTGGAACTTCTGTAGGAAATCTCGTCGATGAATTCAATGTGTGATAGATGACCACCAACTTGTTTTACGACGCTAAGAGCGTTCTGAAAAAATGTAGCTGGACTTTCCTCTTCACCTCTGCTTGGCTTTTCTTCACAGAAAACTACAGAGCGTCCAATAATTGGGTTGGAAGGATGCTGTTTTATCGCCGGCAGTTGTTGCATCCACGAGTTTCGAACTAAATGGGCATTTGGCTTCATGCTAAACTTGGCTTGAAAGTGGGATCTAAACCGGCGTCTGATTGTATCTGTCAAATTAGAAGATTGTACATCAACCGCTTTAGGGCAAAGTGTATTCTCCACCATTCCATTAATTCCATTTCTCCAGGCTTTGCACACTTGTCTGCACTTCAAGGCGTCACGTTTAGAAAGGTAAGAATAAATATTGGGTATGCTTGCTGGAAACAGCCAAGTGGTTATTTTGGGTATCAAAATTTCCCTCAATGATGGACATGCATGCGTAGCATGGTAGCGGTCCATTGAATCCTCCAGTAAGCGGAAAATTATAATCCAAAGCTTTCCAGGAGAAAAGGACAAGATAAAAATTAAAATTTGTAAACGAGTTTTTTGAAACGTGTAAAATAGAGGGACAATAATATTAGCTTACTTCTTCAGGAAACACATGTAATGCAGACTTTTTGGAATTTCCATTATTTGATTGGTCTGTTTTCTTCGGATTCAAAGCACTTTTGGCAAGCTTTCTTGAAGCGCTTGAAGGAACGGTCAAAGAGATTGGAGCTCTCTGCGCTTTTTCCTGAAGTCTCTTTGATCTTCTCATTTTGGAATGAGTCCAGCTTGATTTAGGATAAAAACATAAATATTCACGTTTAAGTGCCGAAGCGTAAGATAACGTTTAAAATTTTCGATGACAACTTAAACTCTTATAGGTAAACTTTTTGTGAATTATTGCCTTAGGTTGGTAAAACCGTACTGAAGTAAGCATGAATTAAATTGAAGTGCCGGCTAGAATTTCTCTGCGAGAGAACCTGGAGTCAAAGTTAAAATGCAGAGTATTGACACAACGATACGGCTAATAAAACAAAAGAAGGATTTTCTCAGTAAATTATTTATAAATTCACTTTTGTATTTCATACTCATACACAGTATGCTGCATGTATAGCTTTTAACGATTTCAAGATATAGAGGTACTTGTAAATTTTATTCCCATACACCATATAAGGCTACGTTGCATAAATACTTTTCTAAGTACCTTTTTCGGGTGTTTCGTTATATTTTTCATCAGACTTAGAGTAATGGAAAAGCAATGTTCACTCACATCAGAACGTAAAAAATGTATCCATTCAGCAGTACAAAAAAAAAGAGGACAGACAAAAAGTTTGAAAAATGTGGTAGAAGATTAATTTTACTAAATCCTTAAGACCCTTACAAACCAGCTTGCCTTTTAAACAATGGGATTGCTTCTAACCAGCAAACTATTTGTCTGTCTATGAGGTACTGAACAAAATCAATTCATATAAACCACACCGTAACATTATTTAATCGTGAACTTTGTAGCAGTTTCATATTGTAGCTTTTTTTTATTCAAAAATAAGAATGTTGAACATTCAATGTTTAGTATGAAGTAAACAATTAAACAGATTGTTAAAGGAAGACAAAGATTCATCATCCATATTACACCACATCATCATATTATGAATGAATTTGCATTCAAATTTAAGTTAATGGCACTAATCTTTAACCCACGTTTTCAAAACAATTTTCTCTTCCAAGTTTCCAAACGAATAATTAATGGTTTTAATGATTAAGTATTGCAATGCATAAGAAAATAATAATATGTTTCATAATACGCATGCTATAATTCATTACATATTCATTTTTTAAAAATATTCAATAACAAATCATTCAAGAGTTTGGCATGGTAGAACAGGATGACGATTGGAATTGTTTTCGACATCTTTTTATGAAAGTATGCTACTTTTTCAGAAACTGTACCTTTCTCATAACTTTTTGGAACAAGTTGACTGTGATGGATTGAGCCAAGAATTATCAAATGACAGGTTAGTGGAAATACCGAATACCCCACTGGTCAAATTTACTGGATGAAGAAAACATTCCGAATGTTTCACACCAGGAAATAAACGCCAGCTTAGTAACTCAAGTACAACAATTTCAAAACGCATTTATAACCTAGAGCAAGAAAATCAAATGCTTTTAGCTCAGTTGGAGTGGCAGGTCAATCGAAATTCCAGGTTTTGCAAGAAAAAATTTAACTCTGAAAGGAAAAGCAAGGAAGTTGGAAGAGAACGTTAATATGTTGGAGGGAAAGTTACAGATTATCAGAGAAGTGTCGGGTGCTTACGGGCAACAGGACGGTTTGCTGTACAAGAATTCCAATTAAAAGATAAGACAGTCTCTGTCTCAAATTAAATGTTATTGGTACTTGTACCTTTTATAAACGACTTATGAAAACATTGAAAATACGCATGAATATTAAAGAATGTTCAGTTTTTATGTGCATGATTTGCTAAACGAATTCCATAAAGCCACCGTGTTTTTAACAGAGAATGGTCTTTATTTCATTCCTTTCCATCAATTGCAAAATGCATGTACATATAAAAAATAAGCATGGCTTATATTGCATTATGAGCATCTAGAAATTAATAATGGTTCATGATTAAAACGTTTAGCAAAACGTGTGGAAGTAGCTTTATTTTGTGCTTTAGCGTTGTTTGTTAACTTTTAATTTACAATGCAATATTATGCCTTTTTTTGTCTTATCTTTACACTAAAACAATACGGCATGCAAGCTTTCTCTCATATTGTAATGAAATGAAATTTTACGCAAGAGATTTTGTTAGCTGGCCGCGTACCCCTTAAAGGGACAAGCAAAACCCCGCAGCACAAACAAAAATTATCATCCCTGCAGGATACCCATACCCCAGGGCACAGTGTATATAAAAATTAGTACCTCTCAGATTACCATTACCCCGCAGCACATTAATAGCATAATATCTCCATAACAAGGAAAGTGACTGCCTCTGGCGGCCATAATTTAAAAAGGAACAAAACTTAATTAGTTTCTGTTTTTCCAACTTATACTTCCGTCTGAAAGCTTATAAAAAGTTGGAACATGGTATCAAAAAATCGCTGATGGTGCAGCAAAAGTAAAACCAATATAATTCTATTGATTTAAAAACTTTTTTGGTTCAGTTTATTTTTTAATATGTTACGTTGCACCTAATGTACATTTTGTAGAATAGGGACACCAAGAAGCTTTTCACAACAACAGAACTATATCGTTTTTCACTTTTGTAGCGCCTCCTGATAATTTGTTTGGTATCTTGCGTTAAGGTTTTGCAAGCTTAATAGGAACGTGCGAAGCTATCAGTTGCAAAGAAACACAGACTGAATATGTTTTATGGTCCACCCAGAGTTCGATGACAAGTACAATTAATTCGACCCTGATAATCTTTATTTTTACATTTTACTAAATATATTCGTAAATTTATAAAATATAAACGCAAAATAAGAAACTGATAATATTACAATTCCAATTTACATTTGAAATTGAATTTTACATGTTGCTAATTTTGACTTTGTATTTTCCTACTGTTATACTTACCAGAGTTGGAATGAATTCAACTCATGGTTTTGCCATTTTACTTTATATTTTGGTAACGAAATCAAATCATTGCGTTATATTCAAAACCCCACATGGAAGTAAAAAATTACAAATGAATGCACTTGGAATTTTGCATTTGACTATAAATATGAATTGAAATGCAATGCAAATTGGAAACAATCAGCTCAGAATATTGGAATTCAAGATTTTGGTATCCCAGTTGTACTTGTAATCCTACCCTGGCTGGACCTTTACTGTAAAGGAGTTTGTTACCTACATGAAACAACTCTTTTTAATTATCGTCACCACAGTCAGTAATTTTGTGTTTGGGGCATCATTTTTATTAGTGTGATGTGGGGTATTTTTAGTATCCAGGGAGATTTGTAACTTTTGGTGTGCTGTGGGGATTTTGAAATTTCCCTAGGGGCTATAATAATACCCTGCGTAAAATCGTTTGCAAAGACGATAGCACGTCTGGGGCAAGGAAAGATAAGTTGTCATTATTAGTACAATTATGTGCTTGGTTTAGGCTTTTATGTTCTCGTCACCTGCCAGATTAAAAAATCATTAATGTACAATTTTTTAATACAAAATATTATTCTTTTATTTTCTTACAACAAAACTAAGTCAGAATCTTAAAACAAATGCTCAACCCCAACAAATCTACAGAAATAAATCTTCCATGCTCAAATTACACTTGTCCATAAGATACGCCGCCCTTTCCGCCACATTCTTTGCCAACCTGGTTCCAAACTCTGGTGAAATCTTGTCCATGGTCACATGATTTGATTTACCGGACACTGCGTTACGATAATGTCTAGAAAATGCAATGTCTACTGGAACTTTGCTAGTTTGAAACCCGGGCTCCATCACACTCACATAATGCATTAGTGGAACAGCAACCCTCTCCGGTCGAACCATGTACTTTGTCCTTGACCAAAAATCCTGATATTCGTTACGTCGTACAAGAGTGGTCATTTGAAGTGTTTGGCACACGTGATATTCAAACGGGCTATTAGCCAGTGAGCCACAGTGCTCATTTACCAGCTCATTCTTTTCCTGCTCCTTTTCATAGAACCCATTTCGAAATCGGTATTCGCCATACTTTTCTGTGGCATTTTGAGCATCCAAATATTTCACAAGGTCAGCATAATTCCCCAGTCCAGCGGTTTCCCGTGGCAATATAAACTCGTCAATGTCAAGCAGAGAAAGATACTTGGAGATTCCTTTATGGCGCAAGTGACAATCGCAAAGGGAAACTGACATGCCATGTCAATACCGTGGAAGTTCTGGAAATGGTTGAATGGGATAGTGAAGCCATGGGTCAACGTGAACAACTGCTCCTTGGGCATCCTTTTTAAGCTGATTTAACACGCAACTTAGTTGCGGGCCAATGCTCATGTTGTAAAAGGTAAATTGCTCAACGCCCATGAGCTTGTTAAACTCAAACCATTCAAGAAAATGAAAAACGTGATTTGACTCAAAAATCGGCATCACGCAAACACTAAAGGAATAAGTAGTTAAAATAAATTGACTGGAGGTGAACATGTAAATTTTGCTCTTACGAAGATCTTTCTGTTAAATTGAGTGATATTATTTTACCTTATGAGTTTTTAATTTAAATTGCAGATGTTATGTTTCATGATTCCGTGAAACTGCCCTTGAATGTTGCTGCCGCTGCCGTCAGTTGAATGACACAGCCGTAATAATAAAATAGACTGATATTTTGATTGATGATTGATTAGTAATCTCACACAGGGACTTAGCTGGCCAGTAGGCATGTATAAATAGATATCTCCATGAAATAATTTCAAAAGACGTCAGCCAACTCAGCCACTAAGGCCCTTAGTGGATTCTAATTAGGTTTTAATGCCACAATTAAAGTTGATTTCCCTCTTAGGCTGCTTGAATTCAATCTTTCAATTCTTCCCGTTTCCGTTGGTTCCATACTGAAATAATTAAACCATTTTTTAGCCATGCTACATATGAGTGTAAAGGATACTAAATGTATAAAATGAAACCAAACAATGAAAATAAGCTTGCATTATGCACAAAACACTTGAGCTTATGAACAAATTCCTAACACACGGAAAAATTCGGCTTGCAAATAAGTCTGATAAAATTTTTTCTGAGCTTGTCTTCAACTGAATTTATTTGCATGTCAACTGAAATCAACCATGTCACCAAATAGACTGATTCAAACTGAGAGTTTGAGTTCCTTCACTTTGCTCAAATTCAAAAAGCGAGTAAAATGTAGCTAACGCTTTTTAACAATTTGTTGTAGCTATCAGTACAATTCTCTGTGCATTGTGCATCACTGTGCGTTTTTATTTGATGGACAAGCTTTTCTAATAAGAATGCAAATTAATGAAACTTGATTCACAGGATTTACATATTATAACATGCCATACATGAACTGCATTTTTTTATAAAGCTGGTGTAACGGCGTAAAGAAAATGTTGTCGTGGTCAGGCACACAGCTTGGCCAGATTCCTAAAATATACTAAATTTCATGTAATTGCACTTGTGGCTTTTAGCCAAAACAGGTTTTGAATAAAAAATTACAGTTTAAAATGCACAAAATCAGCTTTTCAAGAATGACATGCTTTTTTATTTTGCAGGTGCTATTAATCCTCATTCATATAGGCAGTGCCATTTTTTCAGGCTACTTTTATAGAAATTAGCTTGACGACTGGCTAACGATGTAAAATGAGCTGTTAGCGCAAATTATAAAAAGATCTTCAAGCTGAATTTGATGAACACGAACAAGTTTTTATTTTATGTCAAAATATTTTTTGGAAATGACAGGATGACAAGTGAAAATATTAATGCTCTCTAAAGTCACCAGTGTCAAGTATGCAAAAGTGAAATGTGCAACAAAATCATAAAAAATAGAATCCTGTTCATTTTCAAACTTGCAACTGAATATGCAATTTTAATTAGTTCGTGAGCGTATATTGATCATAGAAATGGATACAGCGTACAAAGAATGCAGACAAAAGTTGTTACCAGACAAAAAAGAAGCTACTGAGAAACCTCATCATGATCATTTGAATGTTTGGCTTTTTGCAATATTTGATATTATCAAGATCTCAAATGTAGGATTTATTTGATCAGTTAAATTTTATTCACTCTCTATTAACATTAACATATTAGCATTCATGTTTCATTTATTTAGTGCGGGAACGTGCCAAGTAAAGCTGGAAGGCAGGAAAAAGACAGTTGACCGGCAGAACAGCATGCGGCGTTTTTATAAGTCTGTTTGAAAGTCGCTTTACTTGTTTTTTGCATGCTTATGCAGAAAAGTATATAATCAATTAACCAAGTCGCGGTTAGCATTAAAGCTATTGACTGTATAGCAATAGCAATTTGTAATATTACGACAAGCTATGACAAAGATATGTGGATGATAAATAAAAGTGATTACTGATTGCTTTGCAATGATCACCTTAGAAGTAGTACTTACTCAGCTTTGTCAACACGCCCTTATGTCTGAACACCGTATCTGGAGAAACCACATTGCGTTTACAGAACATGTATAATGTGTAATTTTAATTGTCACCATCCTATTTTTTGAATTATAGTAGGTTTTTAGCCCAACGGCATACCTTCTTTGAAGCTCTCCACATCTTCTCTGTTCCTCGTCCCAAATCAAGAAATGAATCATGTCTGCTTGTTTTTTATGCAATAACTTGCCGGTGATGAAGATTGATTAGTAATCACACGGAGGGACTTAGCTGGCCAGTAGGCGTGTATAAATAAATATCTCCTTGAAATAATTTCAAAAGATGTTCAGCCAACTGAGCCACTAAGGCCCTTAGTGGATTCTAACTTTGTTCTCATGTTGAAATTAAAGATGATTTCGGAATCAAGCAGCTTTCTAGCTAGTCATTAGCATTTTTCAAATATTATACACTTTGCACAAAACACTTATGTATCTTAAAGAAATTAATATTTTTAGAAGTCCAAGTTTTCCCCAGGTTACATTTCGTTACCTCCCCAAGCTAAAGCACCAAAGCAATTTGTCTCAGACAAGAGAAAGACCCAAAGCGATTTGCTAGCATCAAGGAAAGGGCCCAAAGCAAATTCTACTATTTTTGATTGGGCTCATTGCAAGTTCACGGAATGCTATTTTAAGGGCCCAATGCAAAAAAAGAAGTATGGAGATAAATGCAAAAACAGTTTTCAGAAATTTATTTACTGCCCTGCAAACTGCATTTAACTCCTCTTCAGAAAACTGGTTTCATATATTTTGTTCCATTTCGAAAGCACCAGTAATCCGGTTTTCGGCTCACAAAGTTTAATCAACAACAATAACTGAATAAAATTGATTTTCAAAGCTTTTTTCCAAAAGAACTGATTATGCAGTCACATGTTTATGAGATCCGTTTCCGAGTACTTCACGGCATATACTAATGATTTGGGTATCAAAATGAAGCAAATTGAACGGAGAACCGGATCATGAAAAAGTCGCAGTATGCCCCGAATTTGCATTGGGCCCTTAAAATAGCATTCCGTGAACTTGCAATGAGCCCAATCAAAAATAGTAGAATTTGCTTTGGGCCCTTTCCTTGATGCTAGCAAATCGCTTTGGGTCCTTCTCTTGTCCGAGACAAATTGCTTTGGTGCTTTAGCTTGCGGAGGTAACGATTTTCAATATTTTCAAAACTTCCCTTTTCTGCTAGATAACTGGAAGGAACCATGTCATCAAACAGACTGACTCAAACTCTGACATTTGAGTTCCTTCACTTTGCTAGAATCAAAAATTGTATAAATCTCACGAAGATAGAAGTAAGGTTCACGTACCCTGAACCGTTTTTGGGTATCCTTTGGTGCTTGTTTGACTTTAAAATCCTGTTGAGTTTCGTACGGTGGTATATTTTATACAAATACTCATTGTTAGTCATGCAAATTTAAATTAAATTACCTAATTCACACAAGTATGAAAATGTACCTTTGATCTAAAAGTTCAGTTTAACTGCTTCGTCCACTAATGACGTCACTTTAAAAAACCAATTTTTTGAGTGACCCACTGACCCCTGTCACTATTTTTTAACATTGTAGGATAGGGCACTTAACATGGGCCGTCACATTTTAACCCGAGTGACCCACCGACCCCTTAAAGTGATGTCATTAATGGATGACGCCTTATCTGAATGGTATGAAACTCAGTCTTTGCCGTAAAACATGTTGAAACCGATAAACCAAAACAAAATTGAAAAATTGCAAACCGTTGGCGAGTTGTCGTAATTCAGAAAGAATGGAGATTTGGGCACACCGATGTTGACTAACGTGAGCCTTAATAATTTATTGCTGTTATCAATTCAATCCTTATGAAGCATACATCAGCTCACGTTTTTATTTGATGTACAAGCTTTCCTAATGCGAATGCAAATTAATGAAACTTGATTCACAGGATCTACACATGCCATACAGAAACTGCATTTTTTTCCACAAAACAGGTGTAATGGTAAAAATGTATAGAAAATGTTGTGGTGGTCAGGTACACAGTTTGACGAAATTCTAAAACAGTACAGCATTTCATATAATTATTCCTGTAGCCTTAAACCAAAAACCTGTTTTGAATATATAAAAAAGTTGGAAATGTATAAAATCAGCTTTTCAAGCATGAAATTACTTCAAATTTGTTTTTTTTTCAGGGTTTTATTTATCTTCATATTGTTCATATAGACAGTACCATTTTTCAAGGCTGGGTCTCAGGAAAAGAAAACGTTGCAAAATTCAGTTGTTGAGGCTTTACAAACCACAAAACTGAATTTGATGGATACCAACAAGTTTTCATGACTAAATATTATTAACAAATGACAAGATGACAGATGACGAATAAACAATTTGAAATGGAGTAATTAGGAATCGAAGTTGGGGAAAATTCCAAATTGAGATTTGTCACAGGTATTTCACGGATTTTAGTTTTAAAGTTCTGACGCAGGCCTTTTGTATTCAAATTACAAATTGACCCCAAATTAGCAGTCTCGATTAAAAATTGACCCAAGCTCATATGCCGCATGATACAACTTCTATGTAAAAATATTGGATCGCTGGTGACATCTGACCTTCGGAGTTGACCTATTCACCGAAAATTTAGTACACTCGTTCACCCGGTTTTCTAGTAACTTTATACCAAATTTGGTTGATTTTGTTTCAGCCATTTCAGATTCGAGGAAAAGCGCACTCAGACGGACGGGCGGCCGGAACTGAAAATTAGGAAGAATTGTATAAAGCGACCAGTGACAAGTATGCAGATTTGCTGTAACAAGACTGAGATGTGCAACAAAGTTATAAAAATAGAATTCTTCAGGATAGTCTAAACTTGCAACTAAATTTGATTTGTTGTTACGTGAGTGCACTACATCATTTATAAATGGATACACTGTACAAAAATAAGTGGAATGCAGACAGACTTTTTTCAATGATGCGCCATAAGCAATTTAGCAATGTATTATTATAAAGAGGCCTATTCTGACAGAGAAAAGAAGACTGATTGATAATTATAATTTGCAAAATGGTTTTTGCAATTTTTTAAGATCTCAGATCTGCCGAGTAAACCTGGAAAACAACAAAAAAAACCTCATTAGTTCATCGCAGCATTTTAATGACTCCATTTTAGTTGTTTTTTTTTTCACTCAAAAATGATTGTGAATCAGCTACATTGTAACAAAATCCCGCATTCTGAAAATATTCACCTTATAATCAGTCATGAACGCTAAAGACTAAAGATTAGAATTTGAAGCGAACATGCACATTTCCTCAACAAGAAACCTGGATCATGCTTCCTATTTGGTTCCTCATCAATTTTCATGGGGCTATACACAAATTCATACATATACTTTATCCATTAAAACTGTTATTTTGAATTGGTGACACATTTTGAGATGGGAGAAATTGTTAGTGAGTCAGCAGTACACAGAATGAAAGAGCAAGATTTATTTTATAATTTTAGTCCAATCAAATATTTAGCAATCAACTTAAGACAATAAGATATATACTATATATTCATTTAATGGCAAAATGGCATTCAAGAGAGACACTAAAACTAACCATTATTTTTGAATATATAAATTATGGGTCATTTTGTGGTAATTTTAGTGAAAAAATTTATAAATTTACTTTCTTAATTCCAATTCTCAACTCTCAAGATTTCTGAAATTGTCAATTCTTTGATAATTGCATAATCATTGTGTGTGCATACAGCTTCACTTCATTTCATCAAAATAGTCAGTTTGATGCGTGCACAGCAATAATGTGGCTACATAGCAATATTATCTTGTATCTACGTGTGGGCAATCGCAAATATTATAACAAAATGCGTACGTTTGTTATTCTATGTATTCAGTAAATATAAACTTTTATAAATATCAAGCAAAATGTATCAATAATGAAAGTTTGTGTTTCTGGACACGTATTTACAAGTTCACTTTTGGATTTTTGGGATCTATGATAACCAACAAAGTACAATTTATTCCTGCATACTACTATATTCCATATTGTGTATCGATGCATATTCTCAATCTCAGTAACTCGTATTCCAACATATATTCAGGCATTTTTACATTATCTGAATTAAGGAGCAGCCCACAAATGAATCATTATTTCACAGTTGATATTACACATTGAATGCTTTATCATCATTTTGTCCGGCAAGCAAGTTCATAATCTAGCAAAGATGAATTCATACATTTTTATTCAAAAGCGACTAGCCACTATGTTGACAGCATAGCGAACACACTAACGTTTTATTGAACACATATTATGCTTTGTTAAAACAAATGACCTTGGGATATTTAACATTATGTGTATTGCTTTCAATGTTTTTAGGGATCATCTTGAACCAACAGTTGATCTGATCCCAACAACAGCAATAACACAAAAGTTTACTAAAATTAATTTAAATTTTAACCGTTTAAAAATGTCTGGAAACGAAACAGCCAAAAAACCCAAAAGGAATCATTGTTCTTGCATCAGTTTCAAAACTCCAACTGCAGATTTCAGGCAAGACTGCTTTAAGTGTACTCTTCTAGCCAAGGAAAAAGCTGCTCTTGTGAACTTGATTCAATCTGTGGCGACATTTCATGTAAATACTTACAAACAACAAGAAGAGGAGTTTACCCTGCTTCAGAATCAGTTGGAGTGGCAAGTGGGTCAAAGGTCAAGTGACAAAAGGAGGATAAGTCAGCTAAAAAACCAAGTGGAAAGTCAAGAGGAAAGGATTAGGGAGCTTGAAAACAGATTGCAAATTATTAGGGAAACGGCAGCAGTACAAACTGAGAATGAAGCAGGAAATGTTGCAGAGTTGTAAACAGTTTTATATAAATTCGGTGTTTAAAATGTATTAATAATTATACATGTGTCATGTTTTAACAATGCAATGAAGTGATATTTTACAATAATTATAAATTATGGGCATATTTTTGAAGTGTTTAATGAAATCCAAAAACACAAAAGAAATTCACTAGTGCATTTCATGATCATGAATCATGAAATTCCTCGAACTGCTCACAACAGAACTAACCATGCCCAAGAGAGAGATCTGAACACGAAAACTGGCTCGAGCTCCATTTGATTCCTCATCATTTTTACACGGCTACATCCAACTTCATACGTGAAATTTAGGGTAGCGTTCATACTAAATCAAAGCGTTTTAGCAACTACCATTTTCAACAAATTTAAACAGTTAAGTTTTACCAGTAAATTTTACATAAGGTATATATCCAATAAGCAGTCAAGAGCAAAAAGAAAATTGGCTATATTATAGTATGGAGGACCCCTTAAGGATGGTGGTCAAGTTAAATAATAGGTATATAGTTAGATACGCAGAGATGTGGACGGAGGGTAAGAGGCAGTTGGGAAATTCTGCTGTAGGATAAGGCTGATGAGAGGAGCAGCCACAGAAGGGCTGAGGGGTGGAGGAGGAGGATACCCAAATGATTTTGGAGGCAGAGGCGGACGTCTGGGAGATGAGAATGGCGAAAAAGATTAAAACGAGTTTGGGGTTGTTGGGAGAAGTGAACAAAGTGATGATTGAACTTAATCTAAACTTTGATGGAAAAACTGGAGTGAATCTTCAAAGACTTTAGATTCTGGAATTTATTCAAAAATTCTACGTGTTCCATTTGGATAGAGCAGTTTTGTTCCGTGGCAAAGAGCCCAAAAGTTTATATAGTTCCGTGGATTATATAGTTAAAAGTTATAGCGAATCGAACAATTTGCATAAATATTCTTATATGTATTGATAAAATATTCGTTGGTTCGTTTAGTAAAGATTTTGACGTGCATAAACTAAAACAAAAAAGGATAGACAAAAAATGTCAAGAAAACAAGCGCTTTTATAACACATTTCATAAGTTAAGTAATTTTAATGGTTTATCAGTTTGCTCTTAAGATTCTTTTTTACTGCACTTGGATGTTGCTGAAATATGTAAAGTGTATTAAATTTAGCCAATTTGCTTTTATGAGAAACAGGAACTGGTTTTAAACTTTTTATTGCCTAGATGATTAATAATTTACTACAAATTAAATGTTATGATTACATTTTTAGAATTTAGAATTTTACAATACAATTCAAATTTTTAAGCCAGAGTTTTGTTAATGTGCTAGTAATACTTTTGCATGTAAGCCATACAGAAAATAGTTTCAAAAACTTCAAAAATCTAAAAATGTTGTTGATGTTTCGCTGGGATTACACAATTTTGTTTGCACATATTTATATACTGAATAACAATAGCATTGAAATATTTGATTATGCACTGATTAAAATTATAAAAGTAAAAAGTTATACAATTTCAACCTAGTTTAATTTTGTTGAACAAATTTAAAGAAACGAGTACTTTCCTATTACTTTAAAACTCGTAAAAATATAGACATAGTTTTACAATTACACTTAAAAGTCAAAGTTGCCTTCTTTGAAAGCCGAGGTCATAAGGTCCCATGCCAAGTTCGGGTCATCCTTAAAAATCTTCTTGCATTCTTCTGAGTTCGTCCACTGTTCCGTCTCCCGGTTCAATATTTGCAAGGCTTTACGCTTTAGTAGCTCAAAATGTTCCAAGTGTCTAACATAAGCAAATAGTTGAATGGCATTAGTAGCGCCAAATTCCTCTTCATCAGTTCTCATCAACAATTCCACTAAAGCGTCTACCAATTCATCAATCTGAAAGCGCTCGGCAACTTCCAACATTTGCACTACCAATCCTAAATCCTCCCATAAAGCATTGAGATCAAAGCAGTTAATATAATCCAGCAAATAGTCTATTACTTTATCTTCTAAATCAGCTAAATTAACTCGTTTGGTGCGACCCTCTTCAAAATTCTCATTTTCAAACATTGCCGTAAACACAGGACTACACTCTGTAAGATAGTCAGTGTGAACATTCCACTCCTTGCCGTTTTGCCCCACAATCACCCCATCCGTTAGCTTCCCATCTTGAATTTCTTGATTTCTCCTGTTAACAGTTTGGGTTTGATAAGTGCTGAGTATATAAGTACATGCAGTTGGGCCGATGATAAGACAATCTTGGTTCATTCTCTCGGAGATATTTGCACATACAACCAGACTTAATGTTGGGCGAGGCTTTGCCTTTCCCCTTTGCTTGGTGGCAAATATATTGTCCCAGGTTGCAGGGTTCAATTTAAAATTCAGATCTTTATCCTTATAAGTTAGCGTATAATGCTCATTTGAAAGGTCAACATCTGGAAAGAGATTAATTGAATTATTTTATTTATTTATTAATTGAAGTTGAAGATATTTTGGGTAAGCACTAAACAACTTTAAATAAAAAC
>CM056170.1:51748239-51780614 GCA_029691765.1 Entomobrya proxima
CGCCTCCAAGTAAAGTTCAGTTGTTGAAGCAAATAAATTATGTTTACTTAACATACTTAGCGACTTGCTTTAATGTCATTATGTGTACATTGTAATAGCACTAATATTAAAAAGATTACCGGCGCTTAACACTAAGTGATTGAGTTTCAAGTGCAGTTTCTACATTTAGCTCTTAGAAGAACTGCAAACAGCAACTCTTTTCTCAAAAGTAAAAAATCTCCGTTTTTCCTGTGATAATAATGAAAACATTTAGCAAAATTTTATGTTTCATACTTCTGCCTAACCTTAGGCTTTGCTACGGTATTGCAAGGTATGAATGCCGGTTGGAAAACTTCATACAAAATGTCTTTCCTTTGACTAATACTTGCACTATACAATTTTCTCCTATTAACATTACTGCAAACTATGAAAGTTATTCTGAATGTGTCAAGCTCATAACTTCATCAGCATTACCTGGGTTTACGTAAAAGTAATATTAACATAGCAGCTACATGGAGGTAAGTGATTAAGTAGTGACTAAAGACTGCTGGTTTTGGGATTAGTGATTGTGATTAAATGCAAAAAATCTGACGTGGGATTGGTGATTAAGTGATTAACTTAATCACCATTCCCGGATTAGGGATTAGTGATTCTAATCCGTGATTAGACAAGCCTGGATTTATATTATATAACCTGCTAAGCATACATTATTTACGTTCAGACTAAAAACATGTGATCTTAACATCTGGGTGTGTCTGCTTGTATCTTTCTCGGTCGCTCCCGTAGACACGTTAACGTTTCCACTGCTTAACATTTTCATTTCCGTTTTTGAATCGCTTGTTATGTCCCCTAAGTAGATTTGAGTAGATGCTTAGGCTAATTCTTAACACTTGACTTAAATTCACCGATGTTCTTCAAAAGAACACGATTTATTGATAGCAGGGTGCCATGATTAATAGATGTATGTTAATATCGTTGATATTCCAAATAGTTTATGTTTAGTTTTAGCGTCCTATATAGCCCTAGTTTAAGAAAGTGCAGCATTTAGAATGCAAGTAAACATACAGGCTAAGGCTACGCCAACTCCCGACAGCCATATTTCGTATAGTAACGAAAAACGAAGTTATTTGTGCTTTGGTCGATAACTAGTGTCAATCTTATAGTAACACAAAAAATTTCAGGTTCAATAACCCTAACGTCAGGAAGTTATGGACCATTAAATTCAAATGTGTTCGAACATTTAGCGGTGTAAAAATGCAATATTGATGAATTAAAAAATTTGGCTATTTTGGAATAATCATTTGCAAGTAGAGGAACAATTTGCGACAATAAAAACATCAAAAAGTTAATTAATTTTTTAATTGTCCTGTTAACTTTAATTGCAATTATTTCATGGTCGCCACCAGGGCTAAGCCTGTTTACAACTTTTCTTGACACTTTAAAGGGTGCTGGTTTTAGAGACCCCTTCCCTTTGATATTAACATAGCGCGTGCAGGATATGAACTGTTGACAGCCAATCCTGGCAGTCATGTGATTCAGCCGTCCAGCCGTGTTTTGGTTGTGAATCACAAGACTGCCAGGATTGGCTGTCAACAGTTCATATTCTGCACGCGCTATGTTAATATCAAAAGGAAGGGGTCTCTAATGACGCTTATATTTGCTTTAGCCCTGGTGGCGACCATGAGATAATTGCAGTTAAAGTTAACAGGGCAATTAAAAAATTACTTAACTTTTTCATGTTTTTAATGTCGCACATTGTTCCTCTGCTTGTGTATGATTATTCCAGATTAGCCAGTTTTTTTAATTCCTCGAAATTGTATTTTTACGCCAATAAATATACAGACTATTTCATGAAATTCGAATATTATGACTTCGTTTTATGTCGGGAGTTGGCGTAGCCTCCACCACATAAAGTTAAGACATGGCTACGTTTGCAATATTATTTGTGAATGATGTCAGTATTGCGGAGAAATCAATTTCCCCGTTTTTTCTATCGTAGATGTTTCCAGTTTGCTGTAAGCTTCCTGAAAGTAGGAGCTCTACATAAGCAAATATATTTGCCATCTAAATGTGGCTGCAAAGTAAACCTGTGATGCAATTTTTTGTCGTTTATGTTGCGCCTGTGTGTTTTTTATTTACATTATAAACCTGTAACAAATTATATCGTTCTAGAATTCTCTACGTAAGTTAAGTTGGTTTGTACTGAATCCCGAATTATGTAGGACGTAGAAAAGCTTGTGAAACTACATATTGCATGAACGAAGAAAGTTTTCATGAAAGCGTTCTCCTACAATAGCTATTACGTCGTAGCGAAGAATTACAACTAAATTGATAAACATGTTACAAGGCACATAAATGTTTGCAAGATATGCAGCTTACTAAACAGAATCTACTTGAAAGTTGGAATTTTTAAAAGTAAGCTGACAACATTATATAGCCACAGTTTTATTCTTTAGGTTCACAGTTGTGACTTAAACTGTCATACTCGTACACATAAGTTAAACCAATGCCCGGCTCTGCCAGCAGTCTATACAGTATATTTCTACAAAAATGTAAAAAAAAACATCTATATATTTGCTTCAACCGTTTGCAAATGGAAGTTACGGGCATTTATATCCTGGCAAGAAGACCTATATTTATGCATGAATATTTTTACAATCTTTTATAATTATATATGAATGATTTGTGCGTTTGATGCATTGCTAAAAGTAACTAAGATGCCCAAAGTACCACACTGATGGTAATGATGTATCTTACGATTAATTTTTTTATTTGCATAATATACTACCTGTTATTTTTATTGAGATTCTCAAATTTAAGAACTCCTATTTAAGTAAAATGCAGACAATCATATCATAAGACGAAAACACATCTGCATGCAAACTACGGCTGGAGATCCCAACACAATTAGTAAAATGAAACAAATTGGAAGGTTGGTCATCACAATACCTGGATCTGATCTTCTCTGTTAGAAAACCTTTCAAATGTGAAAAAATTATTGGCTTTAAAGAAACAAGCACTTTGAAAAATGTTTATTCTTACGGGATATCTATAAAGCAAAACTGCAGTCACGGACACAGAGGCCAAGCACAAAAGCAAGTAAATATGATGCACTATCATTGTGCCACCCACACTAACAGTTTTATGTTGTTTTGTAAAGTTTCTGAAATTTTTTGCAACCTCAACAAGTTAACCTGCTTCCTCAAACGACTACGGAATACTGATAGCATTTCCCTTTAGTAAACATCTTTTCATTTTGTATATCGTCGGTGATACATCTAAGCCATGAACCAGCATTTCCCCCCAGCATTGAATCAATGAACCTGCATCTGGCTTTCAGAATTGAATCAGTGAACCAGCATTGGCTTTCCAGATTCTAACCAATGAAACTGCATTTTTGGGGTAACTTGAGAACGATATACCAAAGAATCAGGATTTTTTTGCGGATTTTTTGGTATATCGTTCTCAAGTTACCCCAAAAATGCAGTTTCATTGGTTAGAATCTGGAAAGCCAATGCTGGTTCACTGATTCAATTCTGAAAGCCAGATGCAGGTTCATTGATTCAATGCTGGGGGGAAATGCTGGTTCATGGCTTAGATGTAGCACCGACGATATGTTGCTTCAATTGCTCCAGGGTTGTGTATGTATAGATTGCAAAACGTGTCTACGTTTTGCTATCTATAGCATGTACAATGCAAGCTATATAAATCGAGGTAAAATGAACTTTATATTTAATTTTGTTTACGTTTGTATACCGTCATGAAAGAATGTAAATGTCTTTTTGAAATCTTTTTTCCGTTAACATTGCCGTTTTATTCAAAGCATCCTGGGGTTTATTACTACACAGTATAATTAAGTATATTTGAAATATGCACAAAAGTAAACACGTATAGCAGTTCTGGTACTGTTGGCTCTGCCTACATATTATATGTATGAATATGACTTATGTTGACGTCCTAGTAAAATTGGATGTTTTTGTCGTGTGCATTGGGCCGTTCATATTTTTGTTTGAAATTATAAACTCAAAATATCTTCTAGGAATTATATGTTATTTGAAATTTTGTTTGCAAAAAATGAGTATATAATGAATGTTTTACTGGAAATTCCATTCACAGTGAAAAGAATATGAAAATAAGCTTTGCATGAAATTCAGACATAAATATAGCTCACATTTCAAATACATTAGGATAGTATTTTGTACGTTTGTAACCAATTGCTAATAATATGATCATTAAATCATTGCATAGCATGTAAGTATTTATATTTTATAGTATACTGCACATAATAAGTATCACAACTGTGACTTTTCCAGCAGTAGGTTGTACTTGATTTCTAACATAAATACTTCATTAAATCTTGATGCTGGTGACTTTATTTTGTAAGCAGTGACATTAAAGCTACAGTATATAATCATAATTGATTTTTGTAGTGATGAACTTTCCCTTATCAAGCTCGTACAAGTGAGATGTATCTTTGAGAAGGAATTTCAAAAAGGTATGCATGTTTTAGAAATGTGGCAACACAATAGGTGAATGCTAGAGAAAAAATATGTGTATATAAATCGAAAATGCTGCTAATTGGGAACTCAAATTATACGCAAAAAGCAACTTACATTTTTGCAATAATTTGTTCATAGACATTCGTAAATAAAATACTTTTTTACCACTTTTTAATACACAATTTAGAACAATATTTTAAAAGGTACAATGCAAAAATAGTATTTGTATAAGCGGTTGCTCGCTTAATCAACGCATCGTTTAATTCTCAGTAAAATGATTGATTGAATGAACCACGTGTTGTAGCCAACCGGTTTGTAGTGACAGAGTTGCTACGTTATGTACCTTGCTTGACATGGTAAACAATGCTATTTTGAAAAATGTTGCTGCAAAAGACACATTGCATTCAACAAGTTATAGTATAAGCTATTATACTGTTTTAAATTTAAGATTTTATGCATGCGTTTTTATACATATCTACTTTTCACTCCTTTTGCATTGTTTTAAACATCTGCCGTACAAATAGTAATAGTTCTGATGTACACTCGCAGTTATGTTGATGTTAGTGGGTTCTTCCAATTTTTTACTTATAAGCAAACAAAATTGTGGTATATAGACTTTGTTTTCGGCTCTGGGTAGAATCCGGTTTCCCAGAAGAATCCAACCAGTAATAGCTACTTCAGGTTTTAAACTGTTCAAAAAATTTGTCAAGTTTATTAAATCGTCTTTACTAAGCACTCTTCCTTGTTGTTCAACTGGAATTAAGAATTTTTTCAACATTGGTAACATTGATTGTGAATCTTGAAATCTGCCTTTAGTAAATACAGGGCCGCCGGCTTGGGTTTGCCTCCGTTCAGTGCTCGAAAAAACATATTATTTGTCACTGTATCCAACTTTCATTGGCATGGTCTTATAGAGCAGGAATTTTATTTTTGTTTTATGCGCCTTAATTTATATTTTTACTCAAATGCATGGGCTGGTGTCACCGGAAGTACGCCAACACAAATTTTAGCTTTCCAAGCATATTCATAGCCAGGAAAGTTTGAAATCAAGTATTTGATGAAGAAGATCAACGTTTTAGGTTTGTATGTTTATAACGTGATCCATTTTGACTAAAAAACCCGCTCGGCAAAGGCGTCTAGGAAAGTTACGCTACGAATTGTGAAGGGAACCAAAAACCGGAAATGGGCATTGATTATTAAAATCAGTTTTTTCATCTAGAAGAAAGGTGAACCCAACCAAATTTCAACGACTAAATAATGCAACGCATTTTGCTCGAACATAGAGAAAGTTGTTTGGAAGGATTTGGACAAAGGCATGTTCAAAAATTCCAATTATCAATCTTTTCACAACTTTTCATCCTTCTATGCCACAGGATTGGCCAAAAACTATATCAAAAAATTACATAAAGAATATGGAAAATGCATTAAATCATAGAAAACATTCCAGTTAATAAGTATATACTGGCTCAATGGACATCGGTAGCTGTAGTTGCTCACAACAGCGATTGTTTCTAAAGAAAGTGTTGATTTTGGACGTGTATTTGGAAACGTTCGAACAGACATGAAAGAGAACGACCCCAAAAATTTTACGAAGATTCATGGAATCGTAGAAGTTCCAATGTCTCCGAGTAATTTTAAACCCCGGAGAATATTATGAAAGTTGTAGCAAAGCTCACAAACGTAAATTGCAAATTTACGGCCTCGAGAAACCGAGGTAAACCGAAGCCGGCACCGTTTAGTACAATTGAAAGAGACATTTCCTCAATTTGAAGCTCAACGTATTTTGAAATATTCTGAATAAACTCTGCAGCACCTTTTACTTTGCTGCAATTTGGTCGCACTGAGTCTACCCACAAGAACTCTATCTCATTTGTCAATTGATATTTCACAAAGTTCTCAAGTAAGGTTGCCAAACATTTAATATGCACCGCACAACTGGTATATCCCGCAAGCCAAGTAACAACAGTTTCTGTGTTATTCAAGTTATTCATTAAAGCCAGACGAATTATGGTTGGTACGTAATTTGCAAAACTTTCTATCTTTTTCAATTTCCTGGTGGCATTGATAAACTGCTTGTCTCGTATTAAAACAACAACGGCATAGAGCTTTGCTATAAACTGGACTCTAGTGGTACATAGTTTTTCAAGCGAGGGAGTCGGTTTGGGATAAGTAGATGGGTCAAATTCTACAACCTCCATAAATTCTAGTGTAACTTTTTCACGCGTCCAAACATCATTCATAGAGTTGTAATTTTTAATGATTGGTGCAAGCTTTGAGGAAATTAAAGCTTTGATAATTGTTACGTTTAAGTCTTTTTGTATTTCTAGTGGTAAAGAAGAGGGTTCGATGGAATCATTTACAATGTACTCTGTCAAGTGTAATAAAAAGTCTAATGGTTTTTCTAACAAGTAATTGTCTAAAAGTTGACTAAAATTAAGTACAATTTCCTCAACCATATCATCGCATAATTGCGTTAAACCCTCGTAAATTATATCTATAAGTTCTGGCAAAACTGCTTCGCTAATCTTAGCCCAAGTTCTGTTCTTGAATTGGTTTAGTTGACTTATGGTGTCCCAAAGTAAATTTTTTAGTGTTGGAAACGATTGATTTGCAGGGAGTAAAAATTCTGCAAGTTTAACATTAGCTAGTGCTTTGTTTGTAAATCTGTCCGGTAGCGGCTCCCTAAATTGAGCATATATGCTTTCAAAGGCAACGTTTATGTCCGCTTCACTCAATGAGCTTTTGTTTAGAAGTGTTGAAATATTGGTTAACACATTATCAAATGTTTTAACATAGTCAACAGCCGATAAAGATTTCATATTTCCTGTGGCTAAATAAAAGTTGTTCTCATATTCAGCAAAAACTGTACCAGCTTTGTTTGAATCTCCAGTAAGAGATTTTAAGCAAGCTGGTACGAATTCTTTATGAATTGCTTGCTTTGCTGATGGTACAGAAACGGTCTGAAAGTCCAACTGATTAATTATGGTCCAAGTCAGGTTTCCTGTGATGAAAGCGTTTAAATCCTTGTCAGATGTTAAACCAGGTTGCTTGGTAGTATTGCAAGTTGAAGTAAATTGTTGAACAAATAGGTTGTTATATGTACCATCATTTTCTTTTTCCAGAATGTGCTTAACGATGTAAATCTGTTTTTTGTAACTTGTGTTCATGCATCCGAATAGTATGCACTTTTCCTGAGATATGTTAAGAAATTGGAAATATCGGTGTAGTGTTGAAATATCTGGAACTACCACCATTCCAATGGAGTTCTTAAACTTTTCAATATTTGTAATTAAACTAGTAAATCGTCTAGTAAGCACATCTAGCTCTGTCCATTTTGAATCATGCATAATTTCGGAATACGTTGCAACCATTAGGATTTTTGCACGATTAACTTTTTTTAGAATGGCAAACCAAGAATATGCCACTGCTAGTTGGGAAACAGTTCCAGGATGCTCAATCAAACCGGGCATGGCGTAAATGGATTTGTGACCCTTATAGTCAATAAATACTTCTGGAACTGGGTCCCATGTAGTTGACAAAGAAATGCTTTGGCTTGTTGAACTTTGGTGTGTATCGTGTGCAAATGCCACTTTAACTGCGTTCGTCTTACTGTTTCCTAGCACAAACACAGCACTTTTGTTCTGTGGATTGAAGTAAAATCTTTCCATATTATTAGAAATTATTTTGGCAAGCATATCAAACTTAGAGGTTACATCCTGAAAAATATGTGTAGAGTTCAGCTCGATGTAAAAACACGTTTCTGGATTTGGTAAACTCAAATGTTGTACTGATTTTGAAGCATTGGCCGAGTTGAGCACTGGCATTGCACTAGTATTAAAAGTAATTAATATTAACACAAGTAATGACTTAGCACATGCTATATGGGCCATTTTGAAAATCGTATAGTAGATTTTGTGTGAGGGAAAATTTTCCTATGGTTCTTCAAATTATAATGCTTATGCATAAGTAAATTTACAGTTCCATATGCAAAAACAAGGTGAACTTAAGCTTTTAATTATTATTGCGTTGTTTTTAACGCATTTGATTTGTTTTGATGAGGAAACTGCTACCAGGAAACTAAATTAAAATTACACAATAAATGATATCATTAACATTTTTGAAAATATAAATGTTGACAAATGTTGACAGTTTTGGGGTTTCCATTCACTTTGTTACAAGATTTCCTCGTTCAAAATTATCTTATGAGAACATAACAACAACAGAAATTATGCCTGATAAAAGTGCCATGACCAAATTTTTTAGGTTTTTCCTATATTTGGGTTGTTGCAGCCACTGTTGACCTTGCGGTGCGCATCCAATCAATCAAAAAATATACATTCAAATGCGGTAAACCTGCATCTGAGTAAGTTCCAAGTTTCAGGCCTAATATAGCGTTGTAAGAAACAAACATTGGAAATATATACAGGGTTGACCACAAAACCACATTAAATATAATATGGTAAGTGAAACGTTTTCCTTACTGAGCACCAGCTGGGTATATTTTTAGAAATGATATTTAGCTTTACTTTATACCTTTCATGGTTGACGCATTATTAGTTTGCAGTTTCAGCAAGGGAACTTATTAGGATGTTATGCGTCCGTCTACTTTTTATTGATCGAGTCCAGAATCCAGCCAAAAGGAGCTCTAGTTTAGCAAAAATATGCTCTAAACCAGCCAAAACGGGCTACAGACACAAATGGTCCTTGTGTTACAAACAAGGTTGTATTATATGCGCTTTTACATTCTCATACAACCACGTCACAGGTTGCTGCGCATTTAGCATTTTCTTCCAAATTCCTAAGCAAAATTTTTGTCTGGCAGGCAAAAGTTTCCATTATTTTATAGTTTTCTTCTTCTGTATAATATATATTAAGCAATTGTTTACTGTAAATGTTACATTTGCAGATACGTGGTAATGTTTGTGAAATTGCAGTATGTGTTGAAATTGTAATCGCTGACATTAGACAGTAAACCGAAAGTGGTACAAATTTCCATCTAGACACTAGCATCCAAATACCCATCACTCTGAGTATAAACCCATTTTCCTTCAGTATAGCAAAATACTTCTGATGCTTTTCATGCAAATTTGGTCCAGATATTGAAGTTTAGCATATTTGGCAATGCCAGTTAGTCTTGTGGTCCTGTCCGAATTATTTTAAACCTCCGAGTACAATGTTAAACAAAACAATAGCAGGAAATATCAATACCCAAAGAGATCGTACTGCTTCAAACATAACCCACTGAATATTGACGATTCTTACAGCCATGCGTAAAAACATATTTTCTTAAAAGCATAAAACAGAGGATTCATGTTCATTAGTATCATGACGGAAGGTAAAGCAGTGGCCACAATGAAAAGCAAAACAACCAAGTCATTCATTATACATCCTAGTTCATCAAAAGGCTGATTGCCGCTCAACACTTGGATGGATTTTAAAAGCGAACAAATTGCGAAGGGTTTTTAAAACACTAAAAAACATCACAAAAGCGAGATCTAAATATTTTAAATTATAACATTGCTTACTTGCACAAATTAACCTTTATACAGGGACGGAGACAAAGTAACATTTTTACGTCTAGCATCCACTTGACTAAATATTGTGTACTCTCACCGCTAAAAGGCTTTGCTGTTTTTCCACGCATAGCAATCTTGCAGAATGTAGAAGTAAGCGCAAGCTTTCTCCTTTACGCATTTGTACAAATAAAAAGTGTTTCTTGCCTTTTTTCAGCAGTTCTGTTCAGACTTGCGAGAAGCAGAGCAGCAGTTGTGTATGTAAACTTGAGCCTGCGTTGTGTTTCTGTTGTATGAAAAAACTGCAAATACCTAGAGCAGGAGTTTTCTAATATAAAATATGGGAAAGCAAAACATTACCGACAACCTTTTGTGTAATTTTGAGTTAGTTTATGCATCAAACATATATCTTAAATTGAAAATTACTAGAAACAACATTCGTACAGAAAGTGGGAAGAATAAAAACGCTAGCTTTGCTGAATATATATATTCTTCGATATTTGAAAATTTTTGGTGAATTATATCATGGAAGACACGACCCGGTGCATTACATTTAACGACTATTATCATGATTAAACATCAAACATGCACGCCAAATGTAAAAATGCACAAAAGCATAGACTTGCGGTTTATGCGACCGATGAAGTAATATATATTCCAAAATATCTTTTGTATAGGAACGTAAAAAAGACACAGTTTTAAATTAATTGTAACCATTGTAGCAGTTGTGGCACTTGCACTTGTAAGCCAGTTTTTTACGTAAATCACCTAGATAATCAACACAATCACCTCTGAAAACTCTCACAAATAATCTTTAGATATTACTGTATTGTAGAGGAACCGTAAAATGTACATTGTAAAGCACAGACACAGATTTAATACTAAAATGTGTTAGTAAAAAAGGAAAGCCCGCGGCGAACAAAATTGCTCTTTGTTTGTGCTATTCCCACACGCTTCAAATACACCTTTGCTCACTAACAAATTCCAGAAAATTTGCTGTAAAAGGCAACTCTGTAAATGAACACGTGGAGGAAAACTACACACGACAGTGCCACCCTTCTAAGAAAACCGGATTCAGGAGGTAAACAAAATTACTGCAATCTATTGGATAGCGATGATCCAGTTTTACGAAAAAGCCTACTAGTGCGTGCGTCTGTTCGTTTGTACAGTTTCTCCAACGCCGTAAGATAATTCTAAAAACATAATTCCCGTTACCGTTATGCATTTTGGTATTGCGGTTAACAGCAACTGTAAAAAATTACTAATGCAAAACAAGCCATTTACGTAATTTTCTGCACTAGTTATAAAATTTTATGTTGAAAAGTTAACATGTGGAATCTTTATTCACGCTAAAATGTTGATCGTGTTCCGACGACACCAATACGTGTTTCAAACAATCCAATTTGAGAATTTAACCTTGCATGTTTTCATCTTTTTAATGTCGTATTTTCGTTATAGTTGTTTTAAAAATCTAGCTAAAAGCTAAAAGTTAAAAGCTAAATCTAGTTGCTTTACACATGCAACAAGCTCTAAAACGCTATTATATAAAGTTACCCCCTCAGCAATGATGGTCTAATACAAAAAGCTGTTAAAAATGTAGTACTATTATCAGTATTACGTAGTCGGTTGAATGAAACGGGTGAATTTAAACCACGTTCTTGAAGTGCTTAAATACCTAAGCAAGGCAAGATTCCTGGAATGGGCGCGACAGTGTTAGTGCTTCATATTTACTTGTACGTGTGCTTTGCTTCTGTGTTGGGAACCTCTGCACTGATGTACACACTTCCAGTAAGAAAACTGTTTTTACATATTTTAATTTTCCAGAAAATGTTGATTTCATTTTTGTCTGAAAGGTGCTGCGACGAACAAGGACGCTTCCAGGCATTTTGGTGGCCAATCTTGCTCTTAGTGGCTTCATCTTATTTTCCTTGAGTACTCCACCTGTTGCTGCTAAGTATTTCTGGAAATCATTTGACTCTTTTTGGGTTCCACATGTGTATCCGGCAATTTGTGTAAGTATTATATTACGTTTTAGGTTTTACTAGATACATCAACCATACTAATATACTTTAATCATCAATGTTATTAGATACTGACAAAATATCTTGGTTTCAACACAGCCCTTGCAGTTATAATCTACTACTGGCATTTAAAACGACAAAATATCAACCAGAGAATAATACCATGGCACGATGCTATTTGGATTATGCTAGTAATTTGGATTCATGCGGTTTCGTATTCCATCAAGGAATACTCTCGCAGATATGCAGAAAATTAGGTGTATATGCGTATACATTAGTGTGTAAAATATTAGTGTTTCACAATTGTAATGAGATTTGAATTTAAATTATAATACGTGCTCACAAAAAGTTTTACCCTTCATTTAAAACGTTACAAACATTCTTCATTTTGTCATGATTGCATTTATACGTTTAGTTTGTTTATCGTTTAATATTGTTTTCATATCCGGTTTTTCCAGGACAAGTCACGTGAGATAAACTAGATTTTGTTGGGTTTGTATAGTAAACTTATTCTGTTCCGAAGCCCCGAATAGTGTGTGAATATCATCAAAAAAAATTGGCCAAAGGAAATCGTCTGTTAAGTAGAATATGGAGAAACGTAATAAGTAACAAATGTAGTGAAAAAAGTGTATGGTAGTTTTTAATATGTACGCGGGCGAGTAATGAGAAAAGATACTTTCAAGAAGTAAAAAATATTATGTTTAAGTACAGTTTTTTCTAAAATGTATTACATTTTGACTTGCTTTCCTCAAAAAATAATGCCATATGCAAAAACGTAAACCTTAGAAATTGAATTCACTCAAAATAAACGCATTATAAACTATTTAGAAAATATTATTTGAGAACACACGTAATGAGCTGGCACTGGGGCTGGTTTGTTAGCACTACAGTTAAAATGCAAAAAAAAGTAGAAAAATTTTGCATTTTACGTGTATTGGGTTAAGTCTTCACAATTATACTTGTGTTTTGACTCGTATTACCCCAAGTTTGCATTTTTGTGCTAGTTGTGCTAGCATGGGAATTTTTGTCATAATCCTATTTCTGTGGTATACGTTGTTATTTCTACTAGCATTTTGACTTCCATAACACAGTAAGGAAAGGAATGTAAAATGAAGAATTGAAGTAAATTAAACTCTGCACAGAAGAATTGTAATCCAATCGTCAGAAAAACTTGTTTGTCCTGATTTAAATTCATTCTTCCAATGCCATATACTACGTAATTGTGCAGTTTATGGATGCATTTTGCAAGATGTATGAACGTAAAATAAAGTTTTCAATTTTCGTATGTTCATCGGCAGGACAATAAAAAATGAATTATAGATCTGAAAACAAAAATCTATGCTAGATTTTTGCTTACATGCATCTTTCAAATTGTGCATATAACAATGCAAATGCACAAAAATGGAGTTGTGACGTTTTTTCCTTTAAACAGTAGCGAAAATGCAATTTTACAAAACTTGAAGGTGAAAAGACCTTAAAAACTTCTATTTTCCAACTACTGTATTTTAAGAATAGTTTGTCACTGCCACTAATAGAACCAATGATATAAACTTTTATCAAGGTAGGCCTTGCATTATGGAGGATTTCAAATCCACTCAACGACGTCCTCGGATCTATTCTTCAAATTAACATAACTACACCAGCTTCAGCACGCATGAAGCATTGGTCAAGCCAGATGTAGTAGTGAAGTATCATGTGCACACAATTTGAATTTTGAGTACATCAGGGCTACACGTGCTAGCTTTTCTGCGCTGGAAGTGTAGGCTCTTCCATATACACAGCCCTTCTAATGTAAATTTATTAATAAATGTACAACATAAGCATAAATTAGTAAACAAGTAATTCTATTGTTCTTGTTGCACTCATTACTGCTCTTTCACAAGCAACAGTTTTATTTTTGCGAACTTCTTGGCAGTAACACGGTCGTAAACCGTCCACACAGATTGGAGAATTCTATCAGGTTGAAGCATTGACATACCAAAATATGTATAGCATTCGAAGCGTATAATATATATTGAAGATAAAATTTAAGAAAGCGCTTTATCGTGGCTCAAATAAAACTTGTAAATTTTTTTTTGTTATTTGACTGGTTTATTTAAGGACTGATATTTGATTAGGTTAAGTGCCTTAAACAATATTTTAGGTGTAGAAAATTGATACCACTTTTGGTCAATCTAGTAAATTGATATTTCTATGTATTTAGGGACAAAGTATGATAGGTATTTAATAGGAAATTTTGTTTTGTCTGTAATTTGTTGCCTAGTTTGCTGTTAGCAGAGTGCATAAATATGTGTAAGTAAACCAGATAGTTCATCTGGAATTTGAAAGAATGTAAATCTACTAAATCTAAATTTAAATACTGAATGTTTTCTTTCTATTAATTGTAGTTAATCTCATTTAAATTTTGAAAATACGTCTTTCTTTTCCTACATGTACATATAGATACTATAAGATACAGTATTTAAACTAGTTTATTCTTCCATAAAATATGCACTAAAGGACTTGTTGAAAATGTAACCCATGTATTTGCATTTTCAGCATTCACAGCATATTATTCCCTGAATCTTGTTTACAACTGCTGGAAGACTTGAAATCCTGACAGGTAAATGGAATAATTGAACTCTGTCCACAATAAGTATATATAGCCGAAAAATATATCTGCCTAATCTAGACACGTGCCGAGTAGGACACATTATCTTTACCAATTGTCTGAGCAATACGTTAAAATTTGTTCGTCTCTGTTTCGCCTACGCACATAAATCTACTGTTATTTTAATAAAACTTTTATCGTTCTTTATATGTTTTTTAGATGCAGCTGAAGCAGTTGTGGTGAAAGTTGTAAAGTTACGCTTTAAATATATTACGCCGATACTTGGGCATCAAAACAATGTTTCGAGTTTGGGTTGAATTTGTGCTATTTACTTTCACTTGTGCTTTTGTTGGCGGAGATGTGCTGCGTCCATTGGAAACAATCAAACAAATAGAAGTTGCACGTCTTTCAAATTCTGACAAATATATTTTACGAAAATATATTCAATTCCCATTTTCCCTTTTGCCAAGCGCAAACGTAGACATAAACTCGCTTTTGGATTTTCTACCAACTGACAGAAAACTTGTTGTATTGTTCAACTTTCAATTTGCTAACATAAAAGCAACTCAGTTCCCGGTAATCATAAAAACTCCAAAACTTGCTTTACTCTATATAAATACATACAAAAGAAACGTATTTGTTTGGGTTTCAAAGGACACGTTTGAACGTCAATGTAATATATCTTGTTCCCTAAAAGAGTTCAGGTGCCCTAAAACAAAACTTCTAGAAAAACCTCGATTTTACATTACCAATCCGTCTGAGTATTGCCTAAAAATGAATTTTTACAAGTTCTCCTCAAAATCGGTTCCATGGTTTGGAACAATTAAAGTACTGCTGTTTCAGCCTGCCTTTTTCCTTTTAAACAATGAATATGTACACATTCAAATTTTTAATTATGTGGGTCAATCATATAAATATGCTTTACCTGGTTCAAATACCAAACTTAAGTGTACTAGTGTCCAGTAAAACTCAGCCCTTAGCTACTAACCTTGCTACATTTCACTGGATGTATACATCAGCACAGAAAACATTTCTTGGAGTACGACATGATGTGTTTATTTTAATACACACGAAAAACGAAAATAAAATTAAGGTGGTTATGCACGTGCAGCCTTGTACATGCGACCAACTTGTTCATTTAGGTAGGATCAAATATATAGCAGGTATGTAACAGCTTTATGCATATCAAAAAAATCCGCAGAAAACAAACCTTTAATATTTGTTTCTATAATTAGATATCGTCCAGTTGTCCCTTTATCGTATGCCTTGGGATGTTTTTCCACTTGGCCGTATTATTGCAACCCAATCTCTTGGACTTTCACCAAATTCCGCTTTACGAATGGCTAATAGCCATAAACACAAACGGTTATACCTTGATACTAGAAACCTGGACAAAAAAGAGAAAGTTTTACTTAACCTTGCTGAGCTTACAATTGCAACTTTTACAAAACCAAACACTTTGGGATCCACGAAATAAGCATAAATGCGCCAATCTTCAGCTTCCTGGCTCCAACTACAAAACGGAAGGATGCACATGGTCAAGTTTTGATTTGGGTTTAAAATTTGGCATAAATACTTCGCACAGGATTCTCAGTCTGGGCAACCATATAGTAGTTCCTAGTGTTGTTGACACGCTTAAATTTGTAGCCTGTGGACAACGCGGTATTCAACCATTTCCTTTTAAGGAACTATTAGAAGTATACAACAAAAACGCATGGGTCCATATTCTTGTTAGTGTGTTCATAACGGCAATTGTTCTCATGGAACTTGTGTCGGGAAAATCTGGATTTCGAGAATGCAGTTGCAAACTCATTGAGAATTTGCTTGCACTAACTAAATTGCTGCTTGAACAGGGAAATCCTTTTCCAGACAAATTAACAAAAAGTTACATAGTCAAGTGGATCTCTATAGGATTTTTATTAGCTGGCTTAGTTCTGAGTTGCGGTTATAAAAACCAAAACGTATACAACATGATAACTCCAAGACAGCTGCTTTTGTACGAAACTTTGACGGAGCTATTAGCCGATAATTTTTCTCTTTATACGAGAATAAACGAGCTATATATTGTTGGAAGCAAAAACTGCTTAAACAAGACGCTCATGTTGCCATTCAACTCAACAAATCATGAGATACACTTTAAAACTTCTAAACATTGCTGGGGTGGATGGAGTGAGATTACAGCCTTTTTGTGGCTGGCGTCTGGATCTAGGCAACTTGACAAAAAGTATAAAAGTCTTAGACAGGTAACGCGTTTGCACTCAAACTTAAGCTCGGTTATTTCTTCATTAAGGTTTTTAAACTCTAAATATATTCAAACCAACATGTACACCTTACTGAAACGACAACTGGAATGGTATACAAGTAATCTGGTTGCTTGTAACAGAACAGCATTTCTATTACCAGAATATATGTGCCACAACTTTGCCAAGAAAGCTTTTGCACAGAACCAAAAGCTAGTTTCGGTAAGTTCCGAATCATTTACTAGCCAGTCAGCCGTGCTTAGTTTCGATGGTCTTGTTCATACTAATTTTCTTCTAAGAATTAGTTTTCTAAAAGCCTCTGGCATTGATCAATGGCTACCACGGATATCAGTAAGCGCAGTACCTTATACAAAAGGAAATGCTTCACCTGTGAGTGCTTCGCTTAAGGGAAATATATTGAAAATATTTTGCGTTTTTCTGATTGGGTTATGTTTTAGCTTTGCCATCTACTGTTTGGAAATCGCGTATGCGTCAGTAGTTCATAAATTGCGAATGCTGTACACTTTATTTAAATCGATGTTCGTAGATATAAAAATCATGTTTCGGCAATTTAAAGAACATGTTTACGAAAACTTTTGTGACTCTGTGAAAACATTTATTAGGCAGCCTACAAGCTCAAGAGTAATTGCCGGGAATCTGCGTTGTTGCCAGCATGAAACTGTTATTGCCAGAAACAAAGTACATGCTATGTAAACTAAATATTTATTAAGCTTACAGTGAACAAGGTTCACGGGTTTTTCTTGTAAAGTGAAGTGCATATATGTTCGATTTGAATCCAGTCTATTGATAGACAAAACTTGAGTTTCCGGCGAAGAAAATCTGGAGAGAAAATTCTTCAAGCTTCAATTATAATGTTTTATTCATTTTGTATTTATATAACATATGTTATACTATATATTAGGAGACTACTAAGTACTATAGGAGACTTGGGCTGGTGAGGTACATCATAACCAAGTACTAGAGTAGAGCTGTTAGAAACTCTACACAACGATCCCGATTTATCGAAAAAAACATGACAACACTGGAGAAAAATCTTCGTAGTTATTAAAGCCGTAAGAGTTTTGCTTGCGGTCAAAGATTCCAGTAACTGCACTTTAGTGTTTAATTTTGAAGTAAAGCATCATCTTAAGTCTTGGGTGTAAATCGATTTTGAGTGTATACATAGTTGCCTTTTTGCTGCTTTTAAATGTGTCAACGTTACCTTACAGCAAAACCACGGTAAATTGTATCTTCGATTTATTTGCCACCACACTTCGTTTTTTTGTTTTTTAGCTCCAGAAGAATTTGCTTTGCATAATAAAAAGCTTTTTTCTTTCATCCCGCGTTTATAACTACCAAAGTTTTCTGAAGTAAAACTTTGTTTGTTACGCTCCGGGAAGTGCGACAAAAGTTTACCTGAAGCAGCTAATGTACAATTAGAAACAAAAGTTCTCTTCAAATTTATGATTTTGAAGGCATTTTTAAATTTTTTGGTTAGAAGATTATTGTCAGGATTCGGCCCAGATTCCAATTTGCCTAATTGTCCTTATCACCTTTTTCGTTTTAAATATTTTTGGGCTCTACGAGCCAACAAGTTTGTTAAACTTTTTACCTTTCTTTTTGCTCATACGAGCTTAGATTTTGTGAAGCCGAATGGCTCAGAGTTTAGGGTTCCTGTCCTCACAGCAGTCAAGGTCACACAATTAGTCTGCTGTGTGGCATTTGCCATAAGGAAAAAGTGAAGAAGACTCCTGGAGCCCACCTCGTCAACTCTTAAATTTACTTATCATTTTTGGGACGAAAGCGTCCTTTACCTATTGTAAACTGGCTGCAAAGCCAGCACTCTCTTTTTAGACTCCCTCTGAAGCTTTCATGGGCTACAGATCTCTGTAAATTTGCTAAAAAGTTGTATAAAGTTTTCTCTCTGTGTTTTTCGTAAATCTTAACATTTCCGAAGTCCTTACCTGCATTGATTTTAGAAAACTGGCAGCATAAAAGGCATTTTTGGTTAAGTGGAAGCAGTGGGCAAAGCGGAGCAAGCAGAGAAAGAGAGCATTTCTTCATTAAAAGCAGCATAAAAAATTTTGAGGATTTTGGGGGATTTTTAGTTTTTTGGGTTTTTGGGGGTATCCTGTGATCCGAACTTTCTGGAATTTTCTGGGGCAAAAGTTGGGGGCCCTACGCAGTCTAATATTGTGTCTAAACCCCACATTTATGGCGAACCTGCCAGGATACGCCCATTTTAAATAAAATTAAAAAAACTTAATTTTTCTCAAGTTGCCCCAAAAGTAAAAATCGTGTAGAAGTGCTTCTACATCATCCTCATCACCATGGTACCTTCCTTGAAGCTGAAAGGGGGCTGTCTCACAGCCCACAAGAACCTGGAAGACAATTTGGCTCTGCTGGAGCAGAGCATCACCGCCCTGGACACCATGGTCAACGGAGCCACCATTGATGTGGAAGCAGCCGAGGTGGAACTCTGCCTCCTCCGTGAACAGCACCAGCATGTCCTGAGGCTCATCGACCACTACGTGGTGCAGCTTAGAGATGCAAAACAGGATTTTGAAGCAACTACCCAGTTTGGGCGTCGCATGGAACTCATCAAGCGTATGGCGCTCATCGAACGCCATTACAAACAAAGCCTAGTAGGAGTCACCGACTCAACAGCCACTCCAATTACAGCCAGTTACGTTTCTCTTGTGCTTTTTCCAATAGCCTAATCCAAAAAATTCGGAGACAAGGTCAAACGCCTTTGATACACTGCCGTATAGTTTAAAATATCCCAGAATAATAATCGCAAGACACAACCAGCAATTCCACTCAACTATTGTAAAAATGCTGTAATCAACGGAAGACATTTTTTGAATTGGAATATAAGCCACTACCTGCAATTTGTGTGATAATACAAAAGTCAAATGAAACGCTTGGCTAGCCAAGTAAACTGGAAGTTGCCCTTGGCTTTCTCCCATGTACAAATTTAGAAACCAGGTAGCCATCACTGTTTCATTTTCTGATGCTCTGGTTCTTGGAACTGAAAAGTTCAGACGTTGTAGTAAAGGTGCCAGAATAACGTGCTCCGGAGGCCAGCAAAACCTCATGCTGTCCAAAAATACGTCACGGTTGTTTATGGCATCTGAAACCATGGCACAACCTGTTAGGTAATCCCAATTCAATCCAGATGGTAACACAGGGTGAAGATTTGCATTTGTATTTATCTCCACCATTTCCAACGTTAATTTCTGTATGTTTTTAAATTGTGAGAGTTTCAATTTTTCTTCCAGAGTTGGGCACGTATAGCAATGAATACCTATTTGAAGTGAATATGTAGAAAAATAGAATATATTTGCTTGAAACTTTTCGTCTGTGTCCGTTGTCAATAAATTAGTTGCTATACTGTTTATTATGGGATCATCCACTGACACATTTTCAACGTTGATAAACACTTGCGTCAGCAAGGAGTATGTCAGACCTGAATTGTAAATTGATAAAATAATTTCATCATAATTTCGAGAGAAAAGCAATACTGCCACAAATTTAGAACTATGAAGCATTTGTGCAAATAGAAAGTATTTGTAGGTAATGTTTAGTGGATACTCCTGGTCAATTTCTTCATCAGTAATTGCAAAGCTGATTTGTTGGCTTTCATAAATCAGCCATGTATACAATACAGGATCAGTTTGTGTTTTAGTATGGGTTTGAAGCGAGCTGGAAGATAGGTAGTCCGAATAAGACGAATCATTTTTAGAGTAAATAACCTGAATCAAACAGTCAGTGGTTGATGTAAATGGGATACGAAGAAAAGCGTTTGAAGTTACAGCTATTCTGACAAAATAAAGCACACATAATATATCAAAGTACAATGAAATGATCCAGATCTTCATGATTGCAACGGTAAACTACAATGTGTATTTATTTTATTGTTTTAATAAAGTTTCCAAAAAAACAGCTTCTATTATTTGTATTTGTGCCGCTTTGGATATAGTGTCAGGCTTAGCTAAAATACTAATTTCAAGTGATTAAACATTTGGCTAATATTGCTTCTAAATATCGAAACCAATCAGCTAAAAGCATACTTGCGTGGGCAGTGGGCATGTTAGTAACTTATACTTTGTAGCTTCCATCTACCTTTTAGACAATATAAAAAACTACCCAACATAAAAATAGCTTAGTAGTAGCGTATTCAAAGATTTTTTTCTATGCATTAAACTTAGCTACAACTCCGCAAATTTTGTAAGCTTAAGACATAAAACGCTTGGGAAATGTAAGAGAAATATTGTGCTATTTATTTTAATGCTAAACCAAAAATCGATTTTGTTCAATAAATATAATTTTGATGAAGCGTGGCAGTCCGTAATGTTCGTATTGTACTTTTAAGCTTATTCCCTACTAAATTTAATACAGTAAGTTCAGCAAATGAAATCCATGCTAAATATTCTAAGTATCACAAACACGAAGCAAAACTTTAAACACTTTTTTAATATATTGTCACATTCCCTAATTCATCTGACTTCCGCATTTCCCAGTAGGCAGACCTTTATACCAATTACTAACCAACCCAAGCTTCAGTTTGCTTTTGGATGCCAACTTCAACATAACCTGTCATCGTTTGCTCCAGAAGACTTTTAAAAAATTTGTCCATTTACGCAATTGACAATGTCACAATAAAACAAGTTTCAGCAAAGCTACTCACCAAACTAGAACAAGGTTTTCCCTAATACTTCACCAACGTTGCCAGTGTCAGCTTTATATAGCAAAGAAAATGATGAGTAGTACATATACTAGTATTTAGTATTTGAATGCTTTGTCAAAACAGCAATAATGTGGGTAGATGGTAATGCTTGTGCAAATTCTTGCGTGCAGTTAAGAGTATTTTATTTAAACACATTCTAAAGTAAATATAGCTTCCGTATTAATAGCATCTGTATTCTGTTAAATTGTCAATAACAAGCAATATATCAATTAAAACTCTACTTTTAAAAGATTACTCTACAAGTAAGAATTGCATGACTAAGATTAGAAAAATAATCTTACAGATACGTTTGAGAACAATTTTCATACGCTATAGGAAAAACCAAAAATGTGAATGCCAGAGTGTCAGGTACGCTTTAACAATATAACTTATTAGTAAACAGTGCCGGTCCTTTTTTGCGTATATAAGATCTCCTAAAAGGTTTAATTGAAAACATTCATATAACGACTTATTCACAGATTTCGAAACCAAAGCCATTTTAAACAGAGTTTATGCAAAAATTGACCTAAAGCATTCAGAAGTAGTTATATGCTTTCCCATAAAAAATTTCCACGATAACGCGCACTGCAACAACTCGGAAATACTATTAAATGATAATTTAAGCAAGGATTTAAAACTCTTCTAAATAATACCATATCATAAGTTATGATTCATGACGCATTTATGCATTACACTGAAACAGCTAAACACCGACAATACTTCGAATCTACTGTAAACAGATCCCAAGAAATTACAATCGATGAATTGTTCTTCACATATTGTCTTATAGCAACAATACGTGCATGTTCATGAAACAATTTGCCGAGCTCCAAAAGGTTTTCTGAGTGCGTTTCTAATTCATTCTCCAGTTGTCTAATACAAGTTTGCATTGTCCTTTACACGTACAAAGTAATAAATGAGAAGGAGTTTTGGTGATTTTCACAAATTTTGGGCACTTTTTCCGACTTTCGTCAAAATTGGCGCATATGTACACTTTTATCTTGTGAATTCAAAAATAGTAATATTTTGGTCTCAGAGTGACGATGTCAATAAAAAATTGATGACCAAATGTGACCATTTTCATGTATTCGAAGAATACAAGAATTTTCGTATTTTTTGAGGATAACTTTTGTATGCATCCAAATCTGGAAAATCGCCGGAATGCCCATCCTAGAATATTTATTGCTTGTTTTAACAAAACAAACCTCAAGACAAAATTCGGTTTCATGGTGGAGATATTTGGAAAAATGTATGGGCATGTATACCAAACTTGACAGAATCCAACGTGCCAAAAGTGACAGAATGCTGTTTCAATCTGCGTCATCCAAACTCTCCAGTTAATATACCAAATTAAAGCCAATGAAAAACGACAGGATTGTGTTTCTCGGTTTTTTGAAATACACACTAACAAGAAAGCTATGACCATATTTACAAAGTGACGGATTTTTGGACAAAATGGAAAGTTTCACTAATATGGTCATAACTTCCTTGTAAGTGTGTGTTTCAAAAAACTGAGAAACACGATCCTGTCGTTTTTTATTGGCTTTAATTTGGTATATTAATCGGAGAGTTTGGATGACGCAGATTGAAACAGCATTCTGTCACTTTTGGCACGATGGATTCTGTCAAGTTTGGTATACTTGCCCATACATTTTTCCACATATCTCCACCATGGAACCGAATTTTGTCTTAAGGTTTGTTTTGTTAAAACAAGCATTAAAAATTCTAGGATGAACATCCCGGCGATTTTCCAGATTTGGATGCGTACAAAAGTTATCTTCAAAAAACTACAAAAATTCTTGTGATCTTCGAATTATGAAAATGGTCACATTAGGTCATCAATTTTTTACTGACATCGTCACCCTGAAACCAAAACAATGAGAAGGAGTTTTGGTATTTTTCACATATTTTGAGCATTTCGTCAAAATTGGCACATATGTACCCTTTAAAATTGTGAATTCAAATATAGTATTGTTTTGGTTTTAGGCTGACGATGTCAGTAAAAAATTGATGACCTAATGTGACCATTTTCATAGTTTTAGAAGAATACTAGGATTTTTGTAGTTTTTTGAGAATAACTTTTGTATGCATCCAAATCTCGAAAATCGCCGGGATGCCCATCCTAGAATGTTTATTGCTTGTTTAAACAAAACAAACCTCAAGACAAAATTCGGTTCCATGGTGGAGATATTTGGAAAAATGTATGGGCATGTATACCAAACTTGACAGAATCCATCGTGCCAAAAGTGACAGAATGCTGTTTCAATCTGCGTCATCCAAACTCTCCAATTAATATACCAAATTAAAGCCAATACAAAACGACAGGATCGTGTTTCTCAGTTTTTTGAAACACACACTTACAAGGAAGTTATAACCATATTTACAAAGTGATGGATTTTTGGACAAAATGGAAAGTTTCATTAATATGGTCAAACCTTCCTTGTAAGTGTGTGTTTCAAAAAACTGAGAAACACGATCCTGTCGTTTTTTATTGGCTTTAATTTGGTGTATTAATGAGACAATTCGGATGACGCAGATTGAAACAGCATTCGGTCAGTTTTGGCACGATGGATTCTGTCAAGTTTGGTATACATGCCCATACATTTTTCCAAATATCTCCACCATGGAACCGAATTTTGTCTTGAAGTTTGTTTCGTTTAAACAAGCAATAAATATTCTTGGATGGGCATCCCGGCGATTTTCGAGATTTGGATGCATACAAAAGTTATTCTCAAAAAACTACGAAAATCCTAGTATTCTTCGAATACATGAAAATGGTCAAATTTGGTCATCAATTTTTTACTGACATCGTCACCCTGAGACCAAAATATTACTATTTTTGAATTCACAAGATAAAAGTGTACATATGTGCCAATTTTGACGAAAATCGGAGAAAGTGCCCAAAATTTGTGAAAATCACCAAAACTCCTTCTCAATACTATTTTTGAATTCACAATTCCAAAGGGTACATATGTGCCAGTTTTGACGAAATGCTCAAAAAATGTGAAAAACACCAAAACTCTTTCTCAATCAATATAATCATCTTTTGGTTTGGCTAAAGCTGACGGCAACGTTCGCAATTTTTCGACTGCGGACGACAAAATTCTGCAAACAAAGTTAAAGGCCGACATTTTTAATAATTAATTTTCTCTCAGCTTTTTGAAGCAACTTTCAAATTGCGTTGTAATTTTCTATCAACGTTCAGCTAAATGATTGTCAAAACAAAAAACGAGTTAAAAGCCGTCTCGTTTTGTTTATAATTTAAAATTATACACATGCTTTAAACAATTGTCGGTTAAATAATAGTTCAAAGGTCTGCTTTGAGCATAGTTCTGACGTCAATTTTACCTAAAAGATTTTTAAAGTAAGTAAATATTTCAAAACTAATCAATCACTAGGCATCTACAGTGCCTTCGATACCTATTTGCAGGGGAAGTCATGCAGAAAATACATGTTTTAAAGAATGTAAGCTTTACAATGGATTAAACTTGTTTAGCAAGCTTACCAAGAAATTGCCTTAAAAAGCTATACCAGTTACTGATTTGTTGTATTTGCATAATCTGTAATACATGTAGACTTGATTTGTTGAAGCAAATTTTCCTGCAATAAAATGGAAAATTACATTGATATACTTGTTGCTTTTCAAAATGTAATGTATTTTTTCGATTTCTTTCCTTCCCGACTAGTGCTAAATTCAGCTAGAATGGAAACATTGCATTATCTTGCAACTGTGTCTTCAAGGTAGTAAAAATTCCAACTCAGACGTTGTGTTTTCCAGCAAGAATTGCAACATTTTTAAGTAATATTATTCTGTTGATTGCAGGTGATTTGTATTTTGTTTTTTATAGAACCCTTGGAAATACGAGAGCGATCGGAAGTAACTAATTAGTATAGTCCAGCCAAAGTCATCGAAATTTCGATACACGGAAAAGTGCATACTAAAAGTACATTCAATTGCAAAGCTACAAATATGCGCTTTTCCGTGCATCAAAATTTTGGGTACTTCTATTGTTCTCATTTCAGAAATCATGTTTACCATTGTCAGGAAAATGAAGGACTCATGAGTGACTGTAGTACTGAAATGGATATTACCTTTGCATTGTACTCTTCTTTCTTTACGATGACGGCTACATTGCCTTTGCCTGCTTTCGTAATGTACACCTACTTTCGTAATTTATTAACATACAGTTTACCATACAACAATTCCAATGCTTAGTCCCAAGGAAACAAGCCCCAATACTTATAGTCCCATACAAACACGACCAATGCTTATTCACATGCAAACTTTGCAAACCAATTTAACCCACACAATTATGCACCAATGCAGAATCTTATGAATGTAGTATCCTATGTATCCAAATATTGATATAACGCTTAATCAGTATGTTGCTTTGTCTAGTGTCAAATCATTAGAAAATGCAATTAAGTTGGTACTTTAAATCTTAGAAGTTATAATATTAAGGTTGAAGAAAACCATCTAAAACTCCTTTTCTCCAAATATGTGTCGTTAATATAAAAGCGCAAGTAGGATTGACATCTTTAGAAACATGTGTTGAATTCAAAATTGTGACAAGGCTGCAAACAATTACTTCCGCATTATTACCCACTGCAGTATTCGGTCCACACAAAAGGATTGAAACTTTAAAGATGTGCTTTTCTCAATAAAATTTGACAACCCAAACCGTATCTTCAGAACAGAAAACGATTTTAGAAACCTTATAACGTAACGCCGTTGCCGTCTGCACAACAACTCCGTTCTCGTTTCCAAGTAGACTTTAGATTTCGTAGAATCGTCGTTCAAATCTCCAGCAAATCCATAAATTACCAGAATCCCTCCAACAACTTGGAGTACTAACATTCCAAGGAAAAACAATAGCATCCCGGGAACCTCTCCGGTGTGAAATGAATTGATTAGTGTAACTGCGGCCTTGACTTCAGTAGTTCCAACAGCCAGAAGGGTGGTAAATATGAGAGTGCGAAAATATGTGTTATACAACTCGGTTAAAATGTGTAAAGATCGGTACATAGCAAATATATTTTCAACACTGCTATCAGCAGTCTGTCCACATGCCGCTTTTGTCATGTAGTCGAGCATCTGTCTGTAAAACACAAAGTTGGTATTATAATTTTATAAAAAAATACAAAAAGCATAAATTTTTTACTACCTGTGAATTGCTTGATTGCTAAACTGAAGTGATAGCGTTATTGTGACCATGTCTACAAAAAGGCAAAATCCTTGAATAGATGCGTAAGTCCAAACCACATAGTTTATCACAGAACAGGCAAATGTTGTTGAATAGTTGGCACTACATTCCAAATTGACAAATACTTAGTTAGGTAATATGCAGTGTAAATAAAAACTTCCTAAACTCCAAGTCTGTTACTGGTATGCTGCAACCGGTTTCATCGTTTTATTTATTCGACATCATCAGGCAGCTTAAATTAAAATGAATGGAAATTAAAAATTAAAAATTAATTGAGAATTTGTATGAAACGTACAGTAACCATATTATGTGACAATTAGTTAAAATATTATAATAATATTTACCCAGATATTAAAATGTATTATGTATTGACTAGTCGTTTCACATAAACGGTCAACTATTGACAAAAGGTTCCTGCATAATATAATGGATAGAATATTTTACATTAGAATCCTCAATGAAACTAGAATAAATTGAACATTACTATTTTCGGAATTTAACACCAAAATTGATTACCTTCAAATTGTTAGACAAATTCTAAAAATATTCACGACTTTATTGTTACATTTTAGGAAGGATTGTCCGTTTACTCTAGTTGTTGTACACAGAATGCTTGAGTCAATATGAAGTAGAGAAGACAGAAATAAAATATGCGAGCCAAAAAAATCCAGCTTTAACATAAACAGTATACGTGAAAAATGAACTGGACTATTTTGGCTCTGCTAAAGGATACCTATTTATGGTTTTTTGTATGGAGTTTGGAATAGAATAAGCTATTTGTATCCTAATGTCTTGTGCATGCTTTAACAAATTCTCGTCTTTGCATTGTTTTAGTTCGTTGTAAAATGCATTTTTAAGTATTTTTCCTGAACCAAGAATATTTTTATAGAACGGTATTACAACAAAGGAATTAGTATTATTATTAGTAGTATTTACCGCGGTATTACTATTATAATTTACTAACATTTCTGGATGATGCATTGACAAAAATGAGATAAGAATATCAGACTTGGGTTTCAATAGGTCTGTGCGTACAATTGTTTGCAGTTTTCCTATAGCGGTATTTATAATATTGTCAGGATAATTTCTTTTAAGGAATTTATCCATTAAAGAATTCATTTCTTGCAGGGTACTACGTGAAAAGTTAAGTAAAGGCTCCGCCAAAATCTCTTCTCTAGGTATTATACAGCACAGCAAATCAGATAAATCTGCAAATAGCACTGAACCTAAAGAAAGGGGAAATGCAGTTCAGGGAACTAGTAGTAAAAGTAAGGTTAGTAGCAATACCTATACAGAGAAAACTACTGTTTACCGAAATGTGAAAGAGATTACTAAGGATAAAGATAAACCTGTCAATCAAGCTATCCCTCACAGGAAAAATGCTAGGGATATAACATTTAACAAAAATCGAAATATAGACAGGGAAGAAGCCAATCTGGGCCCAAATTCTAACGGCAGCAATAGTCAGCCCAACTCAAATATACCACCACAAGTTTTACAAAACTGACAATCAGAAACGTACAGTAACAAGAATTCAACTAAAGAGAAAATGAAATGTCGCAAATTTGTAAATCTGTATAATTTATTCCCATTTTACAATCAATTATCAAAGCGACAACAAAAATATTTATACATGCTATTCAGACTAGAGCAAACCTCAAACACTTCAATTCATAATTTGTCCTCCATCACCGACCTTCCTAGTTCTGTAAAAATACTTCTATTTCTCGGTCTCAAATTTAACCTCTCACAGAGTCCAAATTATAGAGCAATTTATAATGGTATACAGGAAGGTAAAAGGAAAATAGCCTGGAAAATATTCTTTAAAAGTATTGAGGAGGACAATACCATGGATAGGGCAACTGAAATTTTACATAATATTAAAAAATCAACATCTAATATAAAAACACATAGTCCATGCGAGTCTTCTCTGTTTAGTACTGATTTTGCTAAAATTTGTGTAAATAAGTTACAAAGACAAACACAACCACATAATAAGGTACACTCATTTTTATGTAATGAATTAGATAAATTTGTAAAAGCAAACAAATTAGCTATTAAGCAAAGTGACAAAAACGCTGGAATTTGTGTTATGAATCTTAGTGACTACGAAAGTGAGATAACCAGACAGCTCCACGATGAAGCTACATATAGGACTTCCACAATTTCTGAATTCAATACGAAAATGAATATATTTATAGATAAAGCCACAAATCTCTGTAAATATATAATACCGGGTAAGAGGCATAGTTCTCTAATACCGTTAGAATTCAAACCTGCAAAATTTTATGTACTGCCAAAAGTGCACAAAAATTATGTATCATTTCCAGTTGGTAGACCAATATGTAGCACTATAAAATGCATAAATCGAGGTATATCAATGTTCCTGGATGGTATTTTACAGCCACTAAGCTTACTTATACCAGATCTGTTAATAGACTCTCCACATCTGCTATTATCATTAAGTCATGTTAAATTATTAACTGACCACAAGTACGTTTTAGTTACAGCAGATATAAATGCAATGTACCTAGAGTTACCCATAGCTAAATGTAAACAAAACTGTAAAAGTTTTTTCGTAGAAAACCAGCATAAGGCTAAAATACCTTTTGATGTTAATGTAAACCAATTGGAAGAACTTTTGAACTTAAGTTTAGATTTTAGTTTTATTGAATTTAACGAAGAAATATTCATTCAACATAAGGGTATTCAAATGGGTAACTGTGCTAGTGTCTCTGTGGCAAATATTACGGCTGGAGTAGAATTACGTCGCCAACTTACCAGACCTGAAGTAGTTTTTAAAGGACGATTTATCGATGATTTATTCTTGATTCTAGATGTAACTAATATAGATAGTGAGATAAAGGTATGTATAGACAGTCTATTTCAACATGATTTCCTTAAATTTTCATACGAATATAGCAATTCATGTGTAACATTTCTAGATATGAATATTATGATAGATAATTGTAATATCATCTCCACTTCTTTGTACAGAAAGCCAATGTCAAAGCATGAATTTGTTCACTATCTATCAAGTCATCCTTCTCACCTACTTAAGTCACTACCTTATTCATGCGGTTTACGGGTTATTCGTACATGTTCTGATCCAATTGTTAGACAGCAAGAAATGAATTCTTTAATGGATAAATTCCGTAAAAGAAATTATCCTGACAATATTATAAATACCGCTATAGGAAAACTGCAAACAATTGTACGGACAGACCTATTGAAACCCAAGTCTGATATTCTTATCTCATTTTTGTCAATGCATCATCCAGAAATGTTAGTAAATTATAATAGTAATACCGCGGTAAATACTACTAATAATAATACTAATTCCTTTGTTGTAATACCGTTCTATAAAAATATTCTTGGTTCAGGAAAAATACTTAAGAATGCATTTTACAACGAACTAAAACAATGCAAAGACGAGAATTTGTTAAAGCATGCACAAGACATTAGGATACAAATAGCTTATTCTATTCCAAACTCCATACAAAAAACCATAAATAGGTATCCTTTAGCAGAGCCAAAATAGTCCAGTTCATTTTTCACGTATACTGTTTATGTTAAAGCTGGATTTTTTTGGCTCGCATATTTTATTTCTGTCTTCTCTACTTCATATTGACTCCAGCATTCTGTGTACAACAACTAGAGTAAACGGACAATCCTTCCTAAAATGTAACAATAAAGTCGTGAATATTTTTAAAATTTGTCTAACAATTTGAAGGTAATCAATTTTGGTGTTAAATTCCGAAAATAGTAATGTTCAATTTATTCTAGTTTCATTGAGGATTCTAATGTAAAATATTCTATCCATTATATTATGCAGGAACCTTTTGTCAATAGTTGACCGTTTATGTGAAACGACTAGTCAATACATAATACATTTTAATATCTGGGTAAATATTATTATAATATTTTAACTAATTGTCACATAATATGGTTACTGTACGTTTCATACAAATTCTCAATTAATTTTTAATTTTTAATTTCCATTCATTTTAATTTAAGCTGCCTGATGATGTCGAATAAATAAAACGATGAAACCGGTTGCAGCATACCAGTAACAGACTTGGAGTTAAGGAAGTTTTTATTTACACTGCATATTACCTAAAAGTGCATACTAAAAGTACATTCAATTGCAAAGCTACAAATATGCGCTTTTCCGTGCATCAAAATTTTGGGTACTTCTATTGTTCTCATTTCAGAAATCATGTTTACCATTGTCAGGAAAATGAAGGACTCATGAGTGACTGTAGTACTGAAATGGATATTACCTTTGCATTGTACTCTTCTTTCTTTACGATGACGGCTACATTGCCTTTGCCTGCTTTCGTAATGTACACCTACTTTCGTAATTTATTAACATACAGTTTACCATACAACAATTCCAATGCTTAGTCCCAAGGAAACAAGCCCCAATACTTATAGTCCCATACAAACACGACCAATGCTTATTCACATGCAAACTTTGCAAACCAATTTAACCCACACAATTATGCACCAATGCAGAATCTTATGAATGTAGTATCCTATGTATCCAAATATTGATATAACGCTTAATCAGTATGTTGCTTTGTCTAGTGTCAAATCATTAGAAAATGCAATTAAGTTGGTACTTTAAATCTTAGAAGTTATAATATTAAGGTTGAAGAAAACCATCTAAAACTCCTTTTCTCCAAATATGTGTCGTTAATATAAAAGCGCAAGTAGGATTGACATCTTTAGAAACATGTGTTGAATTCAAAATTGTGACAAGGCTGCAAACAATTACTTCCGCATTATTACCCACTGCAGTATTCGGTCCACACAAAAGGATTGAAACTTTAAAGATGTGCTTTTCTCAATAAAATTTGACAACCCAAACCGTATCTTCAGAACAGAAAACGATTTTAGAAACCTTATAACGTAACGCCGTTGCCGTCTGCACAACAACTCCGTTCTCGTTTCCAAGTAGACTTTAGATTTCGTAGAATCGTCGTTCAAATCTCCAGCAAATCCATAAATTACCAGAATCCCTCCAACAACTTGGAGTACTAACATTCCAAGGAAAAACAATAGCATCCCGGGAACCTCTCCGGTGTGAAATGAATTGATTAGTGTAACTGCGGCCTTGACTTCAGTAGTTCCAACAGCCAGAAGGGTGGTAAATATGAGAGTGCGAAAATATGTGTTATACAACTCGGTTAAAATGTGTAAAGATCGGTACATAGCAAATATATTTTCAACACTGCTATCAGCAGTCTGTCCACATGCCGCTTTTGTCATGTAGTCGAGCATCTGTCTGTAAAACACAAAGTTGGTATTATAATTTTATAAAAAATACAAAAAGCATAAATTTTTTACTACCTGTGAATTGCTTGATTGCTAAACTGAAGTGATAGCGTTATTGTGACCATGTCTACAAAAAGGCAAAATCCTTGAATAGATGCGTAAGTCCAAACCACATAGTTTATCACAGAACAGGCAAATGTTGTTGAATAGTTGGCACTACATTCCAAATTGACAAATACTTGACAAAGGTTTAATGGCTGGTGGGGGAAAAATGCAGAAGCCCCAGCGAGAAGTACTGGCACTAACGTGATAATTGTTTG